>CM076579.1:518749338-519031555 GCA_034641835.2 Pinus albicaulis
TCATTAGATATCTAATCGCAGAATGATCAGCATGAATAAAAGTTTCATAGCCTGTTATATAATGTCTAAACTTATTGATTGCATGAACAACAGCTAAAAACTCTTTTTCAGTTACAGTATAGGTCAACTCTGTGGGAGTCAAATTTTTACTGGTATAGTAAATGGCATAAGGGACTAAATCTTTTTGACCCAACATAGCTCCTAGAGCTGTATCTGAAGCATCTGTAGAAATATGGAAAGGGATTTTCCAATTTGGTCCTCTCAAGATAGGTGCTTCAGATATTCTTGTTTTCAAAGTTTCAAAGGCTGATTGACAATCAGGATCCCATTTGAATTCACAGTCTTTTGTAAGCAATTTAAAGAGTGGAGATGCTATTTTGGTGAAGTTTTCTATAAATCTTCTATAGTAACCAGTAAATCCTAGAAAACTTCTAACATCTCTTTGACAATTTGGAATAGGCAACTTGGAGATGACTTCAACTTTTGATCTATCAACCTTAATCCCATCCCCTGAAATATGATGCCCCAAAACAATACCTTCAGTAAACATCATAAAACATTTTTCATGGCTTAATGAAAGGTTTGTTTCTTTACATCTTATAAGGACTTTTTCCAAATTTTCTAATGCCTTTTCAAATGAATTACCATAAACTGTAAAATCATCCATATAAACCTCTACACAATCATGGATTAGATCAGAAAAAATTCCTAGTACTGCTCTTTGGAATGTTGCGGGTGCATTACATAACCCAAAAGGAAGCACTCGATAGGCAAAAGTCCCCCATGGACAGGTAAATGTGGTCTTATCTTGATCTTCAAGTGCTACCTGAATTTGATTATAGCCACTAAAACCATCCAAAAATGAAAAGTACTTTTTGCCTGCTAATGTATCTAATACCTGATCGATAAAGGGCAAAGGAAAGTGATCCTTCAAATTTGCTTTGTTCAATTCCCTGTAATCAATGCATACCCTCCATTTACCATTCTTTTTAGGTACTATAACCAAAGGAGAAAACCATCGGCTATCTGAAATTGGATAAATGAAGTTTACATTGAGTAGTTTTTGGAGCTCTTCTTTCACTATCTCCCTAAGATTTGGATTCATCCTTCTTTGAGGTTGTCTGATTGGTCTACTGTTTTCCTCAATATAGATATGATGAATGCAGGTCTTAGGATCAATACCTTTCATATCATTATACTCCCATGCAAATGCAGTAGAATGTTTTTGCATAATTTTGGTTAGTTCTTCCTGTTGTGACTTTTCCAAATTTTTGTTGATATTCAATGTTTTTTCTGGAAAAATCTCAATGGTAGAACTACCAAACTCTTCCATAGAGTAAAGAGACATTTGTCTTGATGATAAATATTCTATGTCAGATTCCAACTGAAATTTTGTGGGGTCATATTCTGAAGATATCTCAAAATTTTCTAATGTGTTCAGAATTTGACTATCCTCACTAATTTCAGAAATGGTAAAGACAGGTTGTATAGTGTTCTCATCATCGACCCATTCATTTTCTCCTATTTCTGTGATTGCTCTTGCTGGAGGATACAAATTGAATTTCTTTGTCGAATTACCATTAGAAATGTACATGTCTCCAGATCTACAACTAATAAAAGCATCAGCCGTGGCTAGCCAAGGTCTTCCTAAGATAAGTGGGTGCCCTCCTAGATTACTCTTGGGAGTCAAAATCATAAAATATACTGGATATTCCCAAGAATCTAAGGAGACTGAAATATCTTCTAATACACCATCTGGTTTAATAATTGATCGATCTGCAAGTTGCAGTAAAGTAGGTGTAAAAAGAAGGTTAGGAAGTTTTAGCTGGTCCATAGTCTGTTTACTCATAATGTTGATAGCAGCCCCTAAGTCAATCAATGTGTTTGGAATTTCTATCCCATTTATATGTGTCTTGACAATTGGACTTCCTGGATCTACATACTTCTGCATGGTAATTTTTCCCATCATGATATCCGCAATTTTTCCTACCAGGTGGATTCTTCTTGTGTCTTTTAGTTTCCTTCCTGGTCTTTTGAAACTCAACTCCTTTATTGTTTTTTCTAGAATAGGAATCTCTCGAATGGCTTGTAGCAAGGGAATCTTGATACAAACATTCTTCAATTCATCTAGAAAATCATAGTTAGGCAATAAGATTTGTTTTTCCACCCCCTTGTCAATTTGTAGTCTTTCAGGAAAAGGAGGTGTAGATGAAGATGCAGGTTGCTCAACTATAGGAGTTGTGGGTGTTAACTTTTCTTTCTCTTTTTGAATGTTTGAGTTTTGAAGAGATGCTTCCTCAGAACCCTTATTGGCTTTAAGAGAGTCCTCCTCAAAGGTATCTTGCTCTTCGACATCTATAAAAGGTTTTTCTACAACTCTACCAGACCTGAGTTGTACATCATTGAGAGGAACAATCATATAGGTAGGAAATTGTTGTCCTTCTATCATGTAAGTATTCTGAGGATTTTTATTGTTAGGATTTGGCAATGGTTGAGCTGGAAGTTGATTTGTCTTTTGTTGGAATGGAAGCATGAGTTCAGGATTTGGATTTTGTTGAGAAGGTTGTTGTTGTGGAAATGGAAATGAAAGTTGTAGATTTGGGTTTGGAATTTGTGGAGCTTGTTGATTTTGAAAAGATGGAGGATATTGATAAAATTGAGAAAATCTCCCATAAGGATTTTGCATACCTTGTACCCATGACTGATATGAATTTTGAGGTTGGGGCCAAGGTTGTTGCCAAGGATTCCAATTTGGTGGGGTTTGAAGATTCATAGGGTTGCTAAACCCTTGAGTTTGTTGTCCCTGCCAAGGTCTTCTTGCAACAAAACAGAGAGATTCTACTGAATTTGGGTCTTCTTGAAAGACAACTTTGAGTCTAGGAATTGAAGGACAATCTTTGGTCTCATGATTCTCTGAGCAAATCATACATGTTTCTACAACTTTTGCATCCAAGGGACATTCCCTTAAAGCATGTTTATTCCTACATTTCGGACAAAAGATGGCTAGAGCATCTGTTTCTGCTTTCTACTTGTTTTGGATTTTAAGTGTGTCTAGTTGTTCACTAAGGCTCCCTAAGATATCCGTTTTGAATTCATCAAGCATATTACCAATCTCTGCCCTACTTACTGATCCAGTTGCAGATTTGTTAGCCCTAATAAGAGAAGGATCCCTAGGCCCTTTTCCTATTTTAGATTTTCTTCTTGAGAGATGGACACATAGTTCTGTTATGTCACGAAGTGGGAGTTGAGAAATATCTCCTTTCCCCATCATGTTTAAAATATCTATCCATTCATCTCTAATGGCTTTTAATATGAGGGCTTTCAAATTTTCATCATCTAAGTTGCTCATCTTTGCTCTTTTCAAGTTGTATTGAAATCTTTCAAGTAAATCTTCCAAATTTTCATCTTCTTTTTGCATCATTTTGAATACCTCATCCTTGTGATTGGTGGGCATACAATAGTCCAAGTATCTATCCAAAATTTTTTGTTTCATATCATTCCAAGTCCTAATAGATTGAGTGGCTAATCCCATGAACCATTTCAAAGCGGCTCCCTTCAATGTTGAAGGAAACAGTTTGAGTTTTTGAGAGTCTTCCATATAGTCATAGGTTCGGCACACGACTTCAAATTCAAACAGAAATTTTTCAGGATCCTCACTTCGTAATCCATAAAAGTTGGGGAGGAAAGATGGTGAAATTTTTTTCATCGTTGTATGAGTTTCCTCATCAACTATAGGGAATCCAAACAATTTGTCTCCTTCCCTATTTCTTCCATTATTACTCTTCTATCCTGACCACATTGTTGTTCCATTGTTTCCTCCTCCTCACTCTACCTCTACCCTCCCAAATCCTTCACCACCTGGATGATAGCCTTAGAGTCCTCGGTCCTCCGGTTCCTTCTATCAAGGGAGGATGAGAGGGAGTCTCTTCCTTTTCTCCTTTAGGTGATTTACTTTCTCAATTACAATATATTCTCCTAGAAGTAAAGAAAGTGGTCCTCTTCTTTAAATTAGATTTGCAGATGGCAGAGAATCCTCATCCAATTCGCTCCTTTGACTCTAAGAATCTTAAGGCTAGGGGTATATGGTAGTGAATCTTGTCTATGCCTTGAAGAAGATGGAGTTGTGAAAATCGAACTCTTGGCTCTAGCTATAAACCTTCCCCTAGAATCTCTTGCTCTATGCATGTCATTTTTTATTTTTAAGTTGGGCTAATAATTCTCTTTCTGATCTTCCAGGTCACACTAGGTGCAAGAAGAGAGCATACTTAAGAAATTATTGAATCAATAACTCTCTTTTCTGATCCTCCAGATCACACTAGGTGCAAGAGGAGAGCATACTTCAAGAAGTTATCAATTTTTCCCTTCTTTTTATTGTTTTTTTTTTTTTAAGAAATTGGCTACCTAGTTACACTTCCCCGGCAACGACGCCAAAATGTTTGGTCAATTTAGTGTGTCCTAAATTGCTACATTAATTTTTCAATCCGAGATTCGTAAGCTGACGAAGTGTGGCGCACTATATGTGCAAGATAACCTATCTCTTAATTTTTGTCGTTTTTGGGTTTTTATTTATCTTGGTTGGTTTCCTAATGTGAGATGGAAATTCTAAAAGACAAGTATGGTTATGAATGTTCAAGGAAATGATGTCCTTTATAATGATTTCCCAAACTTCAAACTTCAAAAGGATTTTGAAACATACAATGACAAAATTAATTCCTAAAAGAAAATGAAAATGTGCCACTATACTAGTTAAACAAACAATGAACTATTGATCATGAAACTCACTACCCTTGCTGTTGTCTAAATACAAAAGAAATTGTACTCAAATAAATCCAAGAATTGCAAGCAAAGTAAAGCTAAAACCAAATTACATCAACTCATATTCTGACCCCTCGCCATTAGTCTCGCTATGGCTTTCGGAGGTAATCATAAACAACTTGAGCAATCTAATATCTAATTTGCAGAAAAATAAACTAATATCAAATTACACACTCATACTTCAATCCCTCACCATTAGTCTCGCTATGGCTTTCGGAGGTAACTCATAATGACATGAGCAATTTAATATCTAACTTGCAGAAAAATAAACTAATATCAAACTACACACTCATACTTCAATCCCTCACCATTAGTCTCGCTATGGCTTTCGGAGGTAACTGATAATGACATGAGCAATTTAATATCTAATTAACTAGTAAAGCAAATGTACAAAACTGAAATGAATAAAAAAATGCTGGAATTAAAAACTAAGAAAAAGAAATCAGCAGAAGGACAAGATTGATTCCATGTCATTAGTCATTGTAAACTATGTGCAAATGCCCCCGGGCTGCCTACTATAATCTGGAACAAAACACTGATCAGTTAACAACAGTATAAAGTATGAAAAATTATGAACAGAAACAAAACGTTAATACCATAAGAAATGTAATATATACACGTGAATGACTATGGCACAATGAACGTAAGGAAATGAAGCATGAAACTATACAATAATACACAAAACCTCGGCGTGTGCAGGGGCCCTCTGCACAATCCTCCGGAAGCAGCTATCAAACACGAATTATGCTTATGAACAGAGTCTTCTCATATATTTAAAATGCAGTCATAACAAAGAAATAATGTTACGGCACAGTGGGCTTTCTATCCAGTAAATTACATTACAGCAGCTAACTCCTATGCGTATGAGAACGCATTATTTATAACAGAGAATGTCATAACTAATTTCCTACATTCTACGCTGATACAAGACACGTGAACAACCACGTCCAGAAATCTAGCATCATGGCTGCCGTGAAGATTAAATCTATGGAGAGTGGTTGTTGGATTCGGCTTATGGAGCCATTTACAGGTGTTGATATGTCTCCCGTGATTTAGAAATGGCCACGCAAATCTTCACGTGGTGAAAAGCAGAGTTCTGTCACCGTGGGACTCTTCGGTTGACCACTGCTTGACTATCTTTGACCACAGCCTTCTTAGGTGAATTCGACTGAACCAATAGGACTCGATCCATGTCCATGTCATTTCCAACTTGCCCATGTGGCTCGATTTGCCTGAAGACACCTGCAATATAGACTTCAACAAAATGGCTGCGGAAAGTTGCAGCAGCTGCGGAAAGTGACAAGATTCCGCAGCTCAATGAGCAAAAATCTAATTCAAATAGCAAACACAAAACATAGTTAAAAACCACTTTAAATGCTCTTTTATGATTAATATGCAATGATATTGATGGCTTAGGAGGTCCAGGTAAATGGAAAAAGTCTAGAAAGGTGTATAGGAAAGATGCAGATTTGAGACTCAACACAATGGACATTGCTTTTTCCAATGAAAAATATGTGTTTCTTGTTGTTTATTTGGATGATATGACAGTATTTTCTGGTTCTGATGATGAGCATTTGCACCATTTGAGAGTTGTGTTTCAGCGATGCAGAAATTTTGGGATTTCTCTCAATCCCAAGAAGAGTCTTTTTTCCATGGATGAAGGCAAGCTGCTGGGGCATATCATCTCTAAAGATGATATCCACATCAATCCATCTAGAGTAGAGGAAATTGAGCACATGGACCTTCCACGGAACAAAAAGGAGATTCAAGCATTCAATGGTAAGATGAACTTCTTGCGCTGATTTATACCCAATTTGGCTGAACATCTAAGAGAGATGACTAACATGTTGAAGAAGGATAGCACTATCAAATGGAGTGAAGAAGCTATCAAGTCATTCAATCTGGTAAAGTTTGCTTTGTCCAATGCCCCAGTCTTGATTAGTCCCGACTATACTCAATATTTTATTATTTTTTCATTTGCATCGGAGCATACTATGGTTGTTGTTTTGATGAAAAAGAGATATAAGGTTGAAAAGCCAATTTCCTTTTTCAGTAGGACTATTAGAGATGCTACTTTGAGGTATAATATTATTGAAAAACAAGCATTGGCTCTTGTAAAGGCATTGAAGGATTTTAGGGTCTATATTTTTCATTTGCCTACAATAGCATATGTCCCTAACGCAGCAGTGAAGGATGTCTTAATGCAAACTGATCCAGAAGGTCGAAGAGGTAAGTGGATAGCAGCTATGTTGGAGTATGATTTGGAGATCAAGCCTACGAAGTTGATTAAAGGCCAAGGCCTGGCGAAATTGATGGCCCAATCAAATCTGCGTGCCCTGGATATAAACCTCATAATATCAATGTCAGAGGAGGAAGATGAAGGTTTTCTTGTTATAATTTCAGACATTTTTCTACAATCCCCATGGTATTCAGATATTGTTTATGTCCTTCAGCATCTTTCACCTCCTCCAGGAATGTCTAAGAGCAAAGGTAGATCGCTGAAACTTAAGTCTGCTAAATACTGTATTTTAAACAACGTTCTTTATCGGAAAGATCTAGGAGGTGTTCTGCTCAATTGTTTGGTTGAAGAAGAAGCTCAGAAGGTAATGCACGATTTTCACAAAGGTGATTGTGGCGGTCATTTTTTTTGGAAGACTAAAACTAAAAAAGTGTTGAGAGCAGAATATTATTGGCCCACGTTATTTTTAGATTTGTATAAAACTGTGATGAATTGTCATGAATGTCAAATTTTCCAAAGGAAGAAGAAATTGCTGCCTCTTCCTTTGAAACTAGTTGCAGTAAACGCTCCCTTTCAGCAATGGGGACTTGATTTCATAGGAGAATTCTATCTGGCATCATCAACATAGCACCAATGGATATTAACAGGGAAAAATTACTTCACTAAATGGACCGAGGTCGTCCCAGAAAGGTAAGCTACAGATAGGGTAATTATTCAATTCCTTGAATCGAATATTTTATCTTGTTTTGGCTGCCCTCACAAAATTGTGAGAGACAACGCAATAGCGTTCAATTCTAAGAAGATGGCAGATTTCTACGACAAATATAACATTATGCTGGGCCATTCAACAACGTATTATCCACAAGGCAACGACCTGGCAGAATCATTGAACAAATCGCTGATAAATATAATTAAGAAAATGTTGGAGGCAAACAAAAGAAATTGGCATCGAAAGCTCATCAACGCGCTATGGGCAGACAGAGTTAGCAGTAAGAAATCCATAGGTATGTCACCTTTTGAATTGGTTTATGGTACTGATGCGTATTTCCTACATCTCTTACAATTCCAGTTATGAGATTATTGCAAGAAGTTGGCAGTGAAGACAATGATAATCAGCGAAGGATCAATCAGATGATCCACCTTCAACAAACAAGAGTGGAAGTGTCACAGAATGCGATTCGGTTGCAGGAGAAGATTAAAAAGATCTATGACCGAAAGACCAAAGCAGAAAAATTTCAGCTAGATGATGTAGTGTTGAAATGGGATGCAAGAAATGAGGACAAGGGGAAGCACGGTAAGATTGAAAACCTGTGGAAAGGACCATACAGTATTTCAGCATACAGGGGAAAAAATGTGTTCTTAATTTCAGAGATGGATGGCCAAGATTTCCCTGGAGGAGCAATGAATGGTAGGCTTTTGAAGCACTACCATTGTTGAAGATAATGGATCAGAAGCTATGTCACAATCATTGTATTTACCATGTTATTTTTGTTCAGAGTTCAAGTACACAGTCATTGAAGTTTTGGGACCGAGGTGAAGGCTATAAAATGTAAATGATATGTGTATGGTTTGGTTTTATTTCAGTTTTCAGTCTTAGTCTTGAGTCAGAGTCAGTTTGCATTTTGTCATTTTTCAGCATTTTTGACTCCATGCCCAATGGATAAGGCTACTTGGTCTATGGTGTTCTTGGCACCTCCAAGGAGCTACCATCCCCATTGGCCAATGTTAGTGTTAGTCTAGTCATACTGCCATAATTGATCAAAATTTCTCTTTTGAATTTGCATATTAGGAGTCCCATACCAATAAATTTCACCATTCCGCTAGGTCATGGATTCATTGATGGTAGTGATTTTTTCATCAGTTTTCCCTCATGTGAAACTTGTTGATTCTCCTCTCTATGGTCTTAGTCATGAGCTACTTTCACTTTATGAGTCATGTCAGTAGGTCATAGGAGTGGTCTCATTACGTTCTAGGATCTCACCATGGTCAAATTAATGAGTCAAGTGTTAATAAATATTAGCAAGGTCATGAAAAAATCAATAAACTCAAAGTCACAACACCTGGAAAATCAAAGAGATATTTTATTCCGTTTGATGTAATTTTCACCTCAAAACCATGTTTTTGAGGTGAAAACATGATACTTTTCCTTTATTATCATTTATTATGTAATTTTATGTCAGCATATGTAATAAGTCACACTTCAGAAGCTGCTATCCCCACAAAGTCATCACTCTGCTATTCAGAGAGATTTTCCATAGCATTTTCAGTTCAAAATCATGTCCTAAGTATGATCAGCAGAAAGAGCCCAAAAATAGCTTTCCAACGGTATATTACACTCTCAAAACTGACTTCTGGATTGAAATTTATGCCTAAGTGAAGTAAAAAGTCCTCTATACCCTAACCCTTCCCCTTTTCCCCTCTTTCCCTAAACTTTAATTTATTAAAGTTTAATATTTTCTTTAATAGATCCCTTTTTCCCCCCTCCGATTATAAAATCGCATTATAAAATCATTTAAAACACATATGCAATTTAAACATAACCACTTCCCCTCCATGCCATAGAACTTTATAATAAAGTTTTAAAAGGTTCAATATTATATAATCCCCGCCGTTTTAAACCACTTCCCCTTTCATGACCCCTTAACTTTATAACAAAGTTTAAGTTGAAAAATCCCTCCCTTCCATTACAATCGCAACATTTCGATTGTGCGTTTTGATTCACCCTTTATTAAAACTCCAATGCGATTGCCCCGATTGTATATCTCCGATGGAAAACCCTCGATGGAAACCCTGCCTGATTACACCCTGGCCGTCGATCTGCCCATCCGATTGAATGGCCCAGACTTGATCAACACTTCCAAATCCCTCCTCCTGATTGATATCCTCCGATTATACCACTTTCGTCGATCTGCCTAACGATCCGACGGCCCATAGCCATCACGCTCATCGGCATCAACGTTCCCGCATATGTTTCGCTCCCGCTCCCCTTACATCTCCCGATGCCTATGGACCTTCGGGCCCACCGCATTATCTTCTGCCCTTCCATAATAAAAAGGCCTTTACCCTTTGTTAAATCAATTTTTGTTTTAAATTATTTTACAAAGGCTTTCCCCTCCGCTTATCTCTCATCGCATCAGAAGTATTTAATTATATAATGCTCCCACCCCAACTTCCAATTCCGATTGTGATTCACATATCCCAGTCCCACCATGACACCATTGCTATGTCTATTTGCAAATGTTTTGTTATATATTATCTTCCCTCTTCCCATTCATTCCGATTCTGATTGCATATGTGGACCCCACCCCACCTCCTTTACCTTTGTTCCTTCCATTTAAAAAATCAGTTTTCCCTTCACCGAAGGCATTATTTCATTCTAGTTTACTTCAAAGCATTTTATTAAAGTTAGTTTTCTTCAACGAAATAATGGAAAGCAACAGTCAAAAGGCCTAGAGCTATAAAAAAACAGAGATTTTTACAGCAGCAGGAAAATAGGATCAACTTTTCAAATTGCATATTTTTTTATTCAACAACGTAACAACAAAATTTTCAAATGTCCCAAAATGTATAGATGTTCCTTATTTTCAAGGGCAGATTGTTGGATTTCTTTTCTATGATTTCACTTTAGTTCTTGAGGTGGCAAACAACCCCTCTTTCTGTGGATCTATGTTCCCACAAATCTGGTTTGTTTAATGTAATTGTAAATCATTTGTAAAGTAGCTTGTAACTCAGAAGTAGAGGAATAGTGTGGAAAGAACGCTCTGTGCTCCATTGTACAGTTTGACAGGGAATTAATAAGAGATGCAGCTTTGATTTGTGGGATCCATGTGGTATGAATTTTAGCATTTTTTCTCTCCTTTGTGTTCATATGTAAATTTTTATGTGTACCATTTCATTCATAAAAATTCTGGTTGAATGAATTCAAGATAGATAGGTAGAATCCATTTTTATGCTCTGCCTTGGGAAATCATTCAATATTCTATGTTTTCTTTAGTTTGAAAAGGATCCATCTCCCATGCCCTTTTCATCTCCTCACCAGTCTTTCCATTCCATCCTTAATTAAACTTTATTGCTAAAATTTCATGCCTACCTTGCCCCATGAAATACCCTATATCCTGATTTAATTCTCCAGTTTCAAATTGTCCCATTTTATCCCATACATCCCTGAAAAATTCATTCATTTATTAAACATCTTCCCATCATTATACCTAGCTTAAAATCAGTTTATATTTGTACTTTGTTGAATATCCTTTCACGGAGAGAGCCCTCTCTTGTCCTTGTAGGGCTAGCTACAAGGCTGAGCGTGGTTTAGATGTTACCCTGTTTTGCCGTTTTTAGCCTAGGGTCCAGATCAGGAGCTAACACCTTCAACCTATTTTCCTCCAAAACTGCCTTCATCATTTCCTTCCATGCTATGTAATTTAAATTTCCCTCAAGATCATATTCGAGTCTCAAGACATTGAAAGACATATTGATCTGATGTTGGATCCTAAAGAATAAATCTGCAAATTCGAATTTGTTCTAGACAAAAGACTATGTTCTTCTCTTCTATTCTGATTCCTGGTGCTCTAATTCCATTTAGAAAATGTACCAGTGGGATTGAAACTAATCTTGTAATTCACTAAAATAATATACTGAATCCTTCCTACAGTTTGCAGAAACAAAACACGATCGTACAATCACATATAAGCAAGAGAAAGAAACAATCTATCGCACAACACAAGATGTATCTGGGGAAACCAACTGCTCAAAACCCATCTATCTCTATATTTTATATGGTCAATATCATGAAACAATACCATGCTATTCCTCACACTGAGAAACATCTTCACTCTATTGAATGTTTCATTCTGATCCTGCTCAAATCTGTCATGCGATCTAAGCAAAATCGGCCAAGTATTTAACCTTTTTCTTGCCTTCTCTTGGCCTCCCTTGCTTACACATTCTTGGGATAATTGAGCCCCTATTAATTAGGAAATTGCAAATTAATGATTGTGCACTTATTCAGTGCCTTCCCAATGAACTCAATCATGACTTGTACATTTTTTCTAATATTACAACTGATATATATCTTCCCTTTAACCTAAGCCTCAACTGGGCCTTCCTTAAAACTGACATGCAATAGATATATATAGCAAATTATCAGTTAACTGATTGATCACTACTTTTGAATTAAATCATATTGGATTCACTTGTCCTCTCACTAGCTCATCACTTAGTTAGAACTAGTTAAACTGATTTTAACTCAATTAATTGAGTTAACTAATTACAACTCACAAATAACTACAACTGGACCCCATAAAAATAGAAAATTCCTTTGAGTGCATCCTATTAGACCCTCAACTATAATTTCCTAAGCTAACTAAGTCATACAAGTTATCATAAGATGAAATTACAATTTTTATTCCAATTTAATTAAAGGAAAATTAAATCAGAAGCCTCATATGGTACCATTCCTGGGTGCCATTTTCTATATTCCATTTTTGGATGCCAATTTCACTGTTTCTTGTTGCAAATTTCAACAGTAGTTAAGTAGGAGGAATGATATCTTAACAATTTGATCTAATGTCATGACTGAGGGTGGCATGAGAATAATCCAACATGTTGTGCATATAGCATTGTCACCTCTAAGTTTGTACGAACCCTCGGTTGTTAATTTGAGCTGAGGAGCCCTTGGGAGTTGAAACATTCTTTTTGCAATACCAGGGTTCACCACTTTTTGGTGTCATTTTCGGGGAGGTGTCTAAGTAAATGTTGTTTCTTCTTAAGCATTGTTTTATTTTTTTCATTTAGTTTTGAAAAAAAAATCATTCCTAGTAGGAGTAGGGATAATCAAGGAAAATTCTTACCAAAAACCCCCACACCCTCAAGCAGTAAACCTTCACTTTTCTTTGGTGACTGTGAACTTCCCTCTCTAATTACAGGGGAGTTATAAGACCCTCTAGGTGGGAAACTTGAATTTTTTGAAGAACCTATTGGGTAAAAAGAAGAACCCACTTCACCTACGCAAACTATGGCTTAAAACATGAACAATGAGGTTTTCCCTATCATAGAAAACAATGGATAGGCTAGAATGAAGAATATAATCCTCGCTTCCTATTATCACTCAGTAATTTCTCAAGGTTAAAGAAATAATTTACCAAGGTAACCACAAACCTACTTTTAAGCGTTATGATCTAGCCTTCCTAATGCTTAGAAAGTGCTCTCTCTATATGATTTATCTTTGTTGAGTTCAGTTGATTTTAGGCTAGTTATGTAGGATTACTTTGGATTTGATTTTCGATTTTGTTTGGTTGTCAAATCACTTAGATGGATAGATGTAGGTCTTCTTACTATTGGGCTAATGGATTCAAAGTGTCAAGAAACAAAAACAGGATCAAGGTTATAAAGGGGAATGTTTACAGGGAAAGATAGATGGGTTACCTTAGATCTTCAAGGCTGATGGTGAAAATGGTTTTAATTGGGGTAAGAGAGCAATTACAAGTTCTCAAATCCAAATAATGAATGAAAAGGCAGAGGTCAATCGAGACTAGGGAGCAATTCAGAATTCCCTAATCTAGATATCCTGAGTTATCATTTAGATTTAGAAAGACATACAAGTATTTGTGAAAACTTCATAAAGAAACAATTGAACAAGTAGAAAGTACTTCATTATAATAGCCCAACACATGAATACTATAATATGATGCTTTATTTCTTTAATCCAGTTTGCTGACTTGAAATTGGTAAAATCACCCTCAGGTTCAGAATTGTACAACTATAGAAACGTTCAGCAATTCATCCACACTAAATACTTCGAATTGTGAAGTATTTATACAAAAACTATTACTAAATACCATGTTTAAATAATCAAGATTTATTCTAGGAAATAAAATATCTAAAGCTAAAAGGTAATGACACCTTTCAAATAATTGAAAAGTGTCATTGTTTTATCTGATTTTCTGGATTTTATTTGTTTCTCTCAAGATGACTTATCTCTCACACTATCTTCTTCCTTTTTCTTTCATTTATCTTTACTTTGACATGCTTTTGCTCTTTAACTGTCTTTCACTCTAGCTACCCTTTCACTCTTCTTAGTCATCCGATAATTGTCTTTTAACTCTGCGTTTCTCTTTCAACTCTGTCACTGATCTGTTACCTGTTCTTTTACTTTTACTATCAACTCTATCTTCACTTTCACCTTTAACTTTTTATAATAAGACATAAATAACAAGGAGTAAAATATGTCCTAGAGAGTTTCTGGCATGAAAATTTCATTGTTTGCTGGTGAAAATGATTTCATCTCTATTTTACCATTTATTGTGCAAATTTGTTTATCTCTACGTAAATGATTTCTTTATGTTATGCTGCCTGGAATATTTTGTTAAGGAAAATTATTTGAATTCATTTCCTTGTGAGTTATTTAGAATAAACAGGTCTTTGACTATTATTAGACTGTTTATCTAAGTTTTGTTCGATCACTTGCAAAAATAAACCAAGAGTTATGAATCACAATTTTGCCAAGGATGCAAATGGACTCCAGGGAACTGGGAAATCTGTGGATTGAGTCATGCCTGCAGAAGTTCAATTCTGTTGGCAATGGACTTTTACTTTTGCATCTCAAACAGTGGAGGCTTAATGCATTATGTGAATAGGTACAGAAATTTAGCACTGCACAGGGTTTATAACAGTGGCTTGGGGTTTTTTTGCACAGCATTGGAGTGATGGTCAATGGTAATGTTGACATATGTGAAGACGCTTTGGCGGTTTTCGCAGAGAAACGAAGTGGTTGGTGATTTCGGGGAAAGGAGTGTGATGAAATATAGACTCAACATGTAGCAAGGGGAAGGATTTCAAAACCACTTATTTCGCACCCTTTTGAGGTTTTAAAGATCGGGCAGTCAAGGAATGTGATAAGGCTCGTGGGCCGTTGGATCTATTTCACGGAGATCGGATGATTGATGCATTGTAGGGGTTTGAAGAGGTGGGACCTAATATGTTATATGTGAGGTGAAATAACATGAAGGAAAAGGTTTTAAACTATAGATAGGATAATATAGTGCGAGGGTTAGGTTTTAAAATGGAAATTAATATAATACGGGGATTAAATAAAATATGGATGTGAAATGCTATAATAGGTTGGGAAATAAGATAGCAGAAGATTATTAATACATTAAGAGAGGGGGTTAGAATGATATCATGGAAAGGTGTTTGAATTAGGGACCGATTCAGTCAAATCTTTAGAATAAGTGGGTTTAGTGTAAAAGGGAAATTAATAGAGGGAAATGAGGTTAATAAATAGGTAAACAGGTTTTAACTAGGGAAATGGCAGAGTTAGTTAGGGAAATGGTTAGAATAATGGGGAAAGTGATATTAGCAAAAGGAAAATGGTTAAAATGAGGGGAATGTGTTTTTTGCAAGGATATTAGAGATATAAAATAACCAACATTACTTTCCATGATTTTCCAAAGTGCTCCTACCTACCCTTTTTATTCTAGCATTTTAATTCCCTTTCTCGATCGTATTTGAGCTTACTGACCTTTTATTTCTTTAAGTGAGAAAACTATTTACTTCTAACCTTATGACATCTGGTGACTTAGATTAAACTAATGAGCTCGTTTATTTCTCTACCTAATTGTTGATCTGCCAAGATTAAACAGTTTGACTAGATATTTTATTTTCTAACTATCAGCATGAAATTTAAAGCATGAATGATCATGATTAAGCTGTTTGACCATCATGGATTGTGGAATTTTGGACAAGCTACACACAATCTTATTTGCAAAACTAAACTAAAAGGAGTGGCATTTAAACATGCAACATTTTCATGATCTATTTTGGTGGGGTTCATGTTTAATATTCTTTTTTGAAATTTGTTTTTTTTTATTTATTTATTGTTCTTTTAGGACATACCCTCTTTTCGTATTTTAAATATGGGAAAACATTTGCAGAAAGCAAAGGTATGTACAATATTGCAATATTTACATGATCAATTCAAAATTATGAATCCTATTATTATAGGACCCTAACACTTTCGTTCCATACTTTCATCGTCTAACCTTCTACGATCTGGACACCTTCATGTTTGAATTTTTTTTTGTTTTTAGGGCCTATGACACTGCCTCTAATGAATGGAAGCTGAAGTTGTTCCCCTTTACCCTTAAAGATGCAACCTTGCACTGGTTTATTTATCTGCATGGGGGAAGAATCACTACCTGGTCCCAAATGAAACAAACCTTAAATATCAATTATAGGGACTGTTTTAGTTCTGATGATACCAAGGAAGAAATCTTTAGGATGAATCTTGGACCTGATGAATCCCTAGAGGACTATGAGGAAATATTCCAACTCAATTATAAGAGATCCAATTGTACCCTTGATCCTGAGCCACTAAAGCTAGTCCTACTCCGAGGGATCAGGAAGATGTGATGGAAACCCTCAACATTATATCTGGGGAATATCTATATCAATTTCCTTATGATGACATCAAAACTGTATTCAAGAATCACTCTAGGCATCCTAGGAAAAATGGTAGGGCTAGTCAAGGCTTTTTCAGTTCGTCTCCCTCCACAACATCCATTAAGAATGAGATATCGAACATGTTGGAGTATTTAGAGAGTAAAATTTTTCATACCTTCGCATTGCAAATGGATATCATGCAAATCAAATAAATCGAGAGGAAGCAGAGAGGGTGCTAGCTATTTTATGCCCTAGATGCACTAAAAGAAATCCTAGGAATGAATTTCCATTAAATGTCATATAAGTATGCCTATTCTGTGAATATAATCATGCAACAGACAAATGAACCTCTTTTCCAGGCCTAAAATTTGTATACCAAGGGACAGAAGGTGGGGCAGAGAAAATTTTCTTCATTAATCAAAGAAGACCCCAAGGACCTGGGTCATATCAACAGGGCATGCAAGGTGAACATTACTCTTACTACAATCCAAATAATAATGCACATTTCCATCCTTGGTACCATTCCACTCATCCATCATGGTCCACACCTCCTTCTTGGCCTTATGCTCCTCCATATCCTCAAAATCCTATCAACCATCCTTTTCAGCCATATCCTCCCCAATATTCTCAATGGGGCAACCCATCACAAGGGTAGAGGCCTCAAACCAACCAACCTCCTCATTTACTACCTCCACCCAAACCTCAACCATATCTCTCTCATCCTAATCTACCTAAGCAACATCAAATTCCTATTGAACCCAATCTAAACCTGAACAACAAGCAGGCACAACAGGTCTACAATGGATATACATCCCATCTTGCTTATGTTGTGAAAATATAGGAGATCAACTTTTTGTCTAGGAGAGTGCTCCCAGATAATAATCCACCGTCTCCACCTGATGATATTGAACAAGAGAGGAAAGAGAGTGCTCCTCATGTCAATCCACCTCCCTTTCCTGAAATTTTGATCCACCCTAGCCAGCACACCACAAAAGAGGTTAAACTTCCAACAGAATTGAAGAATTTTTGCGTTAATATATCCCTTATCTAGGCCATTAAATATGTTCCCATCTATAATAATTTTATCAAGGAAAACTGTTTCAAAAATCCTAGGAGAAGAAAAATAGACACCCCACCATCAATGTTATTGGGAAAATATCTAATCTGATGTCGAGGAGAGTGATATTCCCAAAATAACTAGACCCTGGCAGCCTAGTAGTGGATGTGCACATTGATGGCATTATGGTCCCTAATAACATGATTGATCTTAGGGCTGCAATCAATGCGATGACTGGGGAAACCATGCTAAAGATAAATCTCCAAGGGGATTTACGGAATACCACCATAGTGTTGCATCTTGTAGATAGATCCACAATAGCTCCTGAGGGAATTGTTGAAGATGTTATGGTCTCCAATGAATCTTGGGAGTATCCTACTGAATACCTAGTTCTCCACCCCAAAACAAATTTTAATGGATATCCTCTCATATTAGGAAGACCTTGCTTTTCCACTATTGATGCCTACAATAGTTGTAGGGTTGGGAACATGACTATTAAGAAATGGAAATATATCAAAACAAATAGTATTGTATTCTCCTGATCAACCTTCTATTGAACATGACTTACCATTGTGGTTAGAAGATGAGGAACATGATGAATTGTATCACACAACCCCCTACCCAATATGCACTCTAGATATTCTTACAAGAGGGGGGAAGCCTGATGAAGATGGCATTATTAACCATATCTTACAGATTCAACCAACCTTCCACTTCCATACCAATTGATGAACTGATGAAAGAAGTTGGGAGTAGTCCTTGGACTAAATTATGCTTGGTTGACTCAATTCCATAACATGTCAAGATTGTAAAGTTTTTCCCATCCATAACTTTAAAGATGAACCCTTCTCTCTCGGCCAAAAAAGAAGAACAATTGTGAAGTATACTTAGGAACCACCTAGATGATTTTTCTTGGGATTATAAGGAAATGAAAGGGGTGCATCACTCGGTTTGTACTCATAGTATATACATAAAAAAATTGATCCAAACCTGTGTGTCAACCTTAGAGGGGGATGAAACAATCTATTAAGGACATTGTGAAGGAATAATTACAAAAGTTGTTGGATGCAGGGTTCATCTACCCCATGTCAGATAGTGAGTGGGTGTCCCCTCTAGTTTTAGTCCCAAAGAAGAATGTAAAGTGGAGGATATGTGTTGACTATAGAGAGCTTAACAAGGCCACAAAGAAAGACCATTTTCCTTTTCCCTTCATTAACCAAGTCCTATTGGTCTTACAAGAAAGAATTTATTTTCCTTCTTGGATGGATTTAGTGGATACAATCAGATCCAGATCAGCCTTGAAGACCAAGACAAGACAAAATTTACATACCTCTCGGGTAATTTTTCCTATAGATTTCTTCCATTCAGTCTATGAAATTCCTCTGCTAATTTTCAGAGGGCAGTTTTAAGTATATTTTTTGAACTTGTTCATGACTCTATTGAGATGTAAATGGATGATTTCACTCCTTATGGGTATGACTTCTAGGAAGCTCTCTCTAATATGTGGAAGGTTTTGAATAAATTTATTGAAAGTAATATCCCATTGATCCTTGATAAAATTTAATTCTTAATGATTGCAGGGATTGTCCTTGGCCATTCCATATCCAAGGAATGGATGTAGGTTTATCCAAACACAATTTCCATCATCAAAAGGGTCCCTATCCCTAAAAAAAAAGAGATGTCAAGAGTTTCTTGGGATTAGCTAGGTATTGTAAAAGATTCATCAAATATTTTAGTAAAGTGGCCTCACCTTTATTTGGATTACTGGCCAAATACTCATATTTTGGTTGGAAAATCAGCTACCAAGAGGGCCTTGAAGTGTTGAAAGAAAAATTAACCACTGCACCCATCCTTAGGGGTACCAACTAGGCATTTCCTTTTCATATCCACACCGATTCATTGGATAAAGTTGTGGAGGAATCCTTAGGACAACTAGAATATAATTACCTTATGTTATCTATTTCATTAGTAAGAATCTGTCTACAGTTGAGTTTAATTACACTGTCATTGAAAACGAACTCTTAGTTGTGGTACATTGTTTAAACAAATTTAGGCATTATATCACTGGGTATCAAACTTTTGTTCATATTGATCATGCAACCATTAATTATTTAATGAATACGCCTGACGTCAACGCTAGGATAATTAGGTGGTTGTTATTGTTACAACAGTTTGATTTGACTATTATTGACAAACTAGGGAAAGAAAATGTGGTTCCATATTTCCTATCGATACTTAAATTTCATACAGATAATGAGGATATGGCAGATGATCAACTTCCATATTAACACCTCTTTTCCATCTCGATGCTTTCTCCTTGATTTGTTGACATAGCCAACTACTTGGTTGTTGGTAGGTTCCCTCCCAATATGTCATCCATGGAGGAAAGCAAGATTGTAAGGAAAAGTTCCCCTTCACTTGGATTGGGGGAAATATTTTCATATTGGGACCAAATCAGATTTTGAGGATATTTTTAAGGGAAGAAGAGGTCCTTGACATCCTATCAACATGCCATGATGGACCTTTTTGGGGTCATTTTTCTACTAAGTGGAAAACCTTAAATTTTTTATAGGCTGGTTATTATTGGCCCACTTTATATAAATATTAAAGGAGATACACCACCATATGTGATCAGTGCCAAAGGATAGGAAAACCCACACCCGGGGATGAAATTCCCCTACAACCTCAAGTGGCCTTAGAGCCATTTGATAAGTGGGGCATGGATTTCATTGGGCTAATTGATCCACCATTAGGAAATAAGATGCACATAATTGTATGTAGTGATTACTTGACAAAGTGGGTTGAGACAAATTACGTTAAAGCAAAAATTGAGCATAAGGTGGTAGAGTTTTTAAGAGAAAACATATTTTGCAAGTTTGGGTATCCAAGGGCGGTATTCACTAATCAAGGAGCACAATTCACCTCAAATACTGTTGAATATCTCATGAGGAAACACCATATAAAGCACATGACGTCCACTACCTATCACCCTCAAGCAAATGAAAAAGTGTAGGTCACAAATAGAGAATTGGAAAGCATTATAACCAAGGTTGTCAGCAACATCACGAAAGATTGGGAAGATAGACTAGTGGAAAAGCAGCAGGAAATATTGGGAAGATAGCCTAGTGGAGGCCACTTGGGCCTAAAACACCACTTGGAAAACTGAAACTGGGTTCAATCCATATGAATTGGTTTATGGGAAGAATGATTTTATTTCTATTGAGTTTGAATATGACACTTTGAGGATGGCATCTTAGTTGGACTTAGACTTCACTCAGAACACAACAAGAAAGGTTGCTCCAACTTAATGGCTTAGATTATTTCAGGATGCAAGCTCTCCTACACATTAAGGTCATACCATTGCAAATAAATATCTCGCATGACAAGCATATCAGGGAAAATACTTTTCAAGAAGGAGATCGGGCCATGTTATATGATTCTAGGTTCATATATTTCAAGGGAAAGATAATGGAAACATGGTTGGGTCGATATTTAGTAGAGAAGTGCCATGAAAGTGGATTTTTCCATATCATACCATTGATGTAGAAGGTATTCCCCTATGTTTAAATGGTTAAAGGTTGAATCTATATAGGATACCTCCGTCCAAGGAAGAAATTTTCAATTCGGTCAATAGAGAATTAAATGTCACTGGGAGTTTCATAGTTTCCAATCCACAATATTCCTAAGAAAATGAGAAAAAAAATAAGGAGGTGTTGAAGATTGCAACAAGAAACAGTGAAGGAGGCATCCTGAAACATCTTTCCTGATCCTAGTTGGAAAGTGATCACCAAAACTAGGTGGGGGCCACACAGGTGATTTTTGTCGCAAAGTCTATTTTTAGACATATGGATCATGTTCCATAAGTTGCGAGATTCTATTTATTGATGGTTGGTCAAATTGGAAAAATAGATGGATTTCTATTTTTAGACATATTGGGCGGAATCTATTTTTAGATTGCCAGTCTAAAAATAGATATGTCAAATATTATTAGCTCTTAATAATATTTGGACTCTAAACATTATCTTATTCTATTGGAGAACTTCAATTAAGTGCACAGATGTGGCACAGGAGCTGACAGAAGGAATTACGCTATTCCTAAGGGTTATGTGGAGCTATTGCATGGATACTTTAGTTAGAACTCATGTGACAAAGTTTGGTGGAGTTGATTGAGGAAGTTAATGGAGTTGTGTTCAATTTAACTAATCTAAACATAGTTGAGCTATTTGTATCTATTTTAACTGATTGATACAATTAGTGAGAGTGGTGTGAATTAATTATTAATTAATTCACTAATTATAAACTCATTAATCAACTAAAGAATACATTAGTTAACTTCAGTGCATGGACATTTTCAGTGGAGAATAGTGCAAAGATAGGTGAAAGGGCAAGTGTGACTATCAGTTGTGACTATAAGTGATGCATGGTTTGCATCCAACACTTAGTAGAGATGCCTATAAAGACTACGTGAGCAAGGCTGGAGTAATCCATTCTCATCAAGAGGCATTCTTCAGTAGGGATTGCACAGTAGAGGTAGGCTAAAGGCCGTCAAAGATCGGTGCATGTGTTTTTCAAGATCAAGCCTGATTAGTGTGTAGCAAGTGGAGATTATACTGAGAGCTTGTGAGGAGCTTTGTATGATGATTGATACATGATCTCTATGAAATATATAATATACATATAGTTGGGGGTTTTTAGCTTCAAGCTTTCCCATTACATACTGTGTTCATATGTGTGAATTTTTTATGGTTTTAATGTGTGCATGCAATTGATTTTATTTCCGCATGTGATGATCAATGGTAGAAGAGATTTTGTATTGTGCATGAAGATAAAATAGTGTGTGATCAAGAGAATCTTGGTGAATAATATATCATTTATTCAAATTTCTACATGGTATCAGAGCGATATTGATCATTGGAGCAATTGCAAAGCATTGAAGCGATTGAGTTTTGTGCTGGTGGAATTCAAAATTGCTACAGTGATTTCTTGGTGTCAAAGTTGAGATGTCTTTCAACAGATTGTGATTGGAGTATGCCCTTGAGGGCAGCTCGAATTATATTGCATGGAAGGACAAGATGGATGCGGTGCTGGATGGCAATGGGTTGAAGGAGTTCATAGATGCAAAAATTCCAAAACCTACTTCTAGTGATGTTGTTGTACTTGATGCATGGCAAAAGAAGGTAGCAAGGTGTTGAAGGATTCTGTTGGAAGGTGTGAAGGATCACATAGTTTCCAGCCTTCATGGTAAGGCTTCTCCATTCTTGATGTGGAAAGCTTTGACATATTTGTTCCAAAGCAAGAGCGACTAGAGGAAGTTGGCACTCAAGGATAAACTCAGGAAAATAAAAATGGAGAAGAATGACACTATTCTGATATACTTGACAAAGTTTTTCCACTGCAGGGATGAGCTTGGGTGTGTAGGAGTTAGTGTGGATGATGAGGAATTGGTGAGCTTGGCTCTCCTTGGGCTTTCGAAGAGTTGGCATTCCTATCAGGACCCTGTCAATGGTTGGGAGAAATTTCCAGGATGGGAGCGACTTTGGTCAGATCTTGTGCAGGAGGAGATAAG
Organism: Pinus albicaulis; assembly: GCA_034641835.2. Taxonomy (NCBI): domain Eukaryota; kingdom Viridiplantae; phylum Streptophyta; class Pinopsida; order Pinales; family Pinaceae; genus Pinus; species Pinus albicaulis. The sequence continues at coordinate 518,772,454 of CM076579.1, forward strand.
GCGAGATACCAGGAATGGATCCTCATCAAAGAATGATGATGAAGAGGATTTCACTTTAGCTACCAAAGAAAGGAAAGGGAAGGGGAAGAAAAATCCTTCTCAATCCGGTGTGGATAGCAAAGAGCGTGACATGTCCAAAGTGAAGTGTTTTCACTGTCACGAGCATGGGCATTTCGCCACGCATTGTCCGTAGAAGAAGAAGAACAAGCAGGTTGCTGGAGCTGCAGTTGGTGAGGCTCTTGCCTTGAAATTTGAGCTAGACTTCTCATTGATCGCATGCATGGTGTCTAGTGCATTGGGATCGGGGTGGTATTTTGATAGTGGCGCTTCCTTTCACATGACGGGAGATGTGAATCTTTTCAGTGACTTGGTGGAGAAAGATCTCCAGTTGCATGTTGAGTTGGGCAACAATGGACGATACAATGCGATCGGAATTGGTACCATTACCTTTCAGAGGGAGTCATGTAAACTCATTCTTTTACAAGATGTAGTGCATTTTCCAGGTTTAAAGAATAATTTAATCTCAGCCGCAATGTTAGAGGATAAAGGGTATGATTTTTTCTTTAGTGAAGGAAAAATTTTCCTTCGACACAAGGCAACAGGACAAGTCAAGAAGGTTGGGATTCAAGCAAAGAATCTCTACATACTTGAAGTAGATGTGATGTCTACGGAGCTTCCTACTGTTGGGAAGTGCAAGAAAGACATGCAATTGAAGCTTGAGAGGGAGCAAGTTTTGCATGCAGGTAATAGTGAACCTCGGGATGTGGAGCAGCCACAAGATGAGGATCATGGAGTGGAAGAAACCACTCATGAAGAGAAATTTCGTGCCAGATGGGCAGAGGGAGTGCATGCAGCTATACCACCACGTGAGAGGTGGGGCGACATGCATGAATAATCCCAAGAGGCGATATTCGTGATTCATGAGATGGTGTGGATCTCATGAATCGAACCTAGCTGTTCCCACAACAACAGCCAGCAGCATGATCGCCTGATCGATGAAGATCAAAGGAAAGTGTCGGATACCGGAGCGCGAATCGAGTTGACGGCAAGTGCAGAGTGCATGGGTTCAAGAGTTCAAATGTTAGAAGGGTTCCCGAGACATGTGCGCTCGCCCAAAGAAATTCGAAGACTTTGATGATAGATGCATCGCATCGATTGAGTTTTTGGAGCCTATTCATTTCGCAGCGATTTTAGAAATCGCATGCATGGATTTGCATGGCGCTTGTGAAGGTTGCAGGGCGAATGCATGGAGTTGCATGTCGCATGCAAAGACAGTCCTTTCTTGTTGAGAGGGAGTGTTGAAAATGGCAACAAGAAACAGTGAAGGAGGCCTCCTGAAACATCTTTCATGATCCTAGTTGGAAAGTGATCACCTAAACTAGGTGGGGACCACACATGTGATTTTTGTCGAAAAATCTATTTTTAGACTATGTCTATTTTTAGACATATGGAGCATATTCTATAAGTTGCGGGATGTTATTTATGGATGGTTGGTCAAGTTGGAAAAATAGATGGATTTCTATTTTTAGACATATTGGGTGGAATCTATTTTTAGATTGCCAGTCTAAAAATAGATATGTCGAATATTATTAGCTCTTAATAATATTTGGACTCTAAACATTATCTTATTCTCTTGGAGCACTTCAGTTAAGTGCACAGATGTGGCACAGGAGCTGACAGAGGGAATTACGCTATTCCTAAGGGTTATGTGGAGCTATTTCATGGATACTTCAGTTAGAACTCATGTGACAAAGCTTGGTGGAGTTGATTGAGGAAGTTAATGGAGTTATGTTTAGTTTAACTAATCTAAACATAGTTGAGCTATTTGTATCTAGTTTAACTGATTGATACAATTAGTGAGAGTGGTGTGAATTAATTATTAATTAATTCACTAATTATAAACTCATTAACTAAAGAATACATCAGTTAACTTCAGTGCATGGACAGTTTCAGTGGAGACCAGTGCAAAGATAGGTGAAAGGGCAAGTGTGACTATCAGTTGTGACTATAAGTGATGCATGGTTTGCATCCAGCACTTAGTATAGATGCCTATAAAGACTGCGTGAGCAAGGCTATGGTAATCAATTCTCATCAAGAGGCATTCTTTAGTAGGGATTGCGCAGTAGAGGCCGGCTAAAGGCTGGCAAAGATCAGTGCATGTGTTTTGCAAGATCAAGCCTGATTAGTGTGTAGCAAGTGGAGATTATACTGAGAGCTTGTGAGGAGCTTTGTATGATGATTGTTACATGATCTCTATGACATATATAATATACAGATAGTTGGGGGTTTTTAGCTTTAAGCTTTCCCATTACATACTGTGTTCATACGTGTGAATTTTTTTATGGTTTTAATGTGTGCATGCAATTGATTTTATTTCCGCATGTGATGATCAATGGTAGAAGAGATTCTATATTGTGCATGAAGTTAAAATAGTGTGTGATCAGGAGAATCTCGGTGAATAATATATCAGTTATTCAAATTTCTACAGGAGGCATGGATAAAAACCTCTATGAGGCATCTGAGTCCAACTATAGGGTTGAAAATCTCTCGGAGGGAGCCCAAGAGAAAAAAGGAGAGAGAGAGAAAATAAAAGATTTGGAGGTGAAAACCTCCTCTAGGGCACCCAGGGAAGGCATGCAGGTTGAAAACCTCTATAGAGGCAGCCTTCTTGTTTCGAAAAAAAGAATAAGAGAAAAATAGAAAACAAAATATAAACTAGGAGGACAAGGAGAGAGTTATTACACCATTTATTCAAACATTCCTTTTTTTTTGCAAGACCACACACAGTTGGAATATTTTATGACTACAGGAAAAACTTAAAATTCCCCCTCCATCCTTCCATCCATACACCTCATCTACATAATCTCCACTCATATAACCATCTCTCTCCACCATTCAATGAACAAGAAACTCAAATTTCACCTCCTCAATGTGATGCTACAGGAGGGACATGTATTGCTACAAGAGGTCATGTAATGCTACAAGAGGAGCCTGTGAAGCTACAAGAGGGGGATCCAATGAGAATAATAGACCAAAATTCCATGCTACCTATATGAAATGATAAAGGGGGGTTCTATAATGATTCCTTCATCATCCATCCATTCCATTTCACCAAAACTTGCTCAAAATATCCACTCTGTCCTACCTCTAAAAAACATAGAAACCCATGTTTTCTATTTCTCCAACATCTACACTGCTTCCTCATGACTCAAACCCTGTCCTCATAAATTTTCATCATTTCCCCTCAACACCATCATGCAAAGTGAATACTTCAAGGTAATATTAAAATACTTCTACACAGAGAAAACTCCTCCTATAGCAGCCTCTACAGTCACAACAAAAAACCTTGAGATCTGTTTTTTCACCCACCGGAAGCTTTATGGAGCCATGTTTGCAACTAGGAAGGGACACATTATCCTCAGGAAGGAATTCCATCAGCAGAAACATATTAGACATCAGGAAAGAAACTTCACACACACAACAAATTTATCAGTCAAGTTATCATCAAGTTAAGAAGATGGGCACATGAAACAAGCAAAAGAGCCAACTCCCTCTAAGATAATGATGTTATATGGACCAACTCCAATATGAAATTAGATGCATAGATAGGCTTAGGTATGGAAACCCTCACCTATTCCCTATGCATAAAATGACTAAAATGTGTAATGGTTCAGAAAGAAGTTTTCATTGGCTGGAGGTGACCAATTACCTTGGCCACCCTTAGCTAGTGAACTTAAGTTTGTATTAGTCACCCATAAAATGTTGAGATGTCAACTCAAATTGAGGTGATTTTCACGAAGAGTGGGGTGATAATTAGGAGGAGAGTAGAAATTATTGCAAAGAGTGGGGACAATGGTCCAAAAAAGGAAACTCTTATAGATTCCATGTCACCAAAGTGCTCTGATCCTTTACCATAAAGAGAATATTATGTACTAGGCTTGACTTCATTTGCACCATCAATCATTTCAAAAATAGTTATAGGAAGGACGAGTTATTGTTATCAACCACCTAGGGTGACACTAAGAAGTTTCGAACCTTATCCGCAGGTTCTACAGGAGGAAGCTACAGGCAGGTATGAGATGCTACAGGAGGGTTGAAAAGAAGTTATAGGAAGAATTGATAAGCGAAAAATAGCCACGGTGGCCCAAAATTGTCTCCAAACCGTCATACACATCCAAAGTTGTTTGAAAAGAAGTAAGTGACATCCACCTTCCTTTTTTTTCCATCCACTTGCATAAGAAGCCTACCTGAAACGGATAGCCTGTAACAGTCTGTAGAAAATATCTAACACAGCTACAATACCATGCAGAAATTATATCAATAGACTCAATCCAATCATGTAATGTACTAAAGCAAGATACTAAATCCTTCTACAATATTTGCAAAATATTAAACACGATCGCTCAATCACATGCAAGTAAGAGAAAGGAAATTATCAACCACACAACACAAGATGTTCTTGGGGAAAGCACCTGCTAAAACCCCTCTATCATATATTTCACATAGTCAAAGAATCATGAAACAATACAATGCTTTCTCACACCGAGAAAATCCTACACTATCCTGATTGTCTCACTTTGATCCTACTCAAAACTGTCTAGCAATTCTTAGGAAAAATTGACCAACACTTAGCCAATTCTCAGCCCCTCCTTAGCCCAACCTTTCTCACGCAATCCATAGGTAATTAATCCCTATTAAATAGGATAAATACCCTTCCTTGACTGCGCAATCCCTATGGAGCCTTCCTCTAACTTTATAAATGCACCTAGGCAGTTCACCAAAAATACAACTGATAGTTTACTTGTCTTAAACCTTTGTATCAAATGGGTCTCCATCAGAATTGACATGCATGCATAAATTAATAGTGAAACATCATTTACTTGGTAGATCACTACTGGTGAATTAAATATATTTTAATTCACTTGATCTTCCACTATCTCATCAATCACTTAGAACTAGTTAAACTGATTTTAACTCAATTAATTTGAGTTAATTGATTGCACTCACACCACACTAGTGCTACAACTGCAACTAGACCCTGTAAATAATAGAATCACTCTACATGCCTATCCTTTGACCCTCAACTCGAAATTCTTGAGCTAACTAAGTCTATCACACTTAGTTAACAATTACAAATTGTTATGAGATAAGATTACAATTCATTTTCCAATTTATTTTAAAAATTGGTTGCACACTAATGTGTCGCTAGGATCCCTCACTCATGTGTGACGTGTGATACCACACTAGTGTGTGTGCATTTTCATGTTGTTTATGGATCCTAATTTCGTTGTTTATTTTTTCAAATTTCAACACAGTCAATTAAGCAATAGGAGGTATTTTTGGAGATTTTTGTGGTTAGAAGTAGAGAAAAAAGAGTTTTTTTTTATATTAATTCTAGCATCCTTCTCCCTCACTGATACCAAGGAGTTCAAAATTGTTTCACCACCAAGATTTTTTTAATTTTTTTTTTTTTAATTCCACACCTAAGTAGCACCAAGGAGGGATGATATAATAATTGGGTGGATGATTTAACAAAAGAGAATGCACGGACACCAAGAGGATTCACCAACACCCTCCTGTAGTGAACATCTTTAGAAGACATCAATGGTTTGGTTTCTTTGAGTTGTTAAAGAGGTATGATGATGATCTCACTCATGAATTTTCCATGGAATTACATTCTGAAGGAGAGGAAAGTGCCACTACTATTGTGAGAGTGTTGGCCATATCTCTAAGTCCTAAAACCATAAGTAGAGTGACAACCATACCTATAGGAATTCGATGGATAAAATAAGGCAAGGTAGTAAGTGAAACAGGTAGGAAACGTTTCTTCATTTTGAAAGAGAAGCCTATGGAATATAGCAATAGAGTAAGAAGAGAAATCCTACCTTACTGCTAGGATGAGGTGGCTTACCATATCCTCAAGTATATATCTTGTGAAGGAAGATTTAGTGAGGCATATTCCTACCACTTCATATTGCTCCATGAGTTTAGATTCAAGGGAGAATTGCATCTCCCTCAAAGACTTAGTGTTCCCCATTTCCTCCTATAGTCAGTCACTGAGATGATTTATAAGGCGAGGGAAGTAAATCCCCACCACTTAGTTCATAATGGCCTCATCAAGTTAATTGTGATGGATACTTTGAGCCACTTAAGAATACATGTCCTATGGACTAAATTTGTGGACATGGATAGGTAAACTTTCATAGAAACCCAAGCCATAAAAACTAGAGAAACATAAGCCTCTATCACTGGAGGTAAATAAGGAAAAACAAAGGAAGAAGAGGGAGAAAAAATAGAGGAGGAAGATGTAGAAAAAGAAGAAGAAGAGGAAGGAAAAATAGAGGAAGAGGAGGAAGAAAAAACAAAGGAAGGAGAAGCAAGAATTAAAGGAGATGGGAAGAAACATGTAGAAGGAACAGTAAGCCCTATGGAGACTTATAAACCCTAATAAGAGGAAAAAAAACCACTTCATACAAGTCTCTCTCTAGGGGATATTGAGCAAGTAGTAGTTACAACATTGGCTACATTGGGTACACCTCTCAAGCCCAAGAGGAGACAACCAAGACAAGGTCCCCTATATTTCAAAACAAGGAAAAGTACCATAATTAAGTAGGGAAAACCATAAACTAATACAACGGTCCCTATTACTATCGACGAGTCACCAAGTAAAAAATAAGAAGTAGGACCCATTGAGGGAAATATTGAGGAGGTCAATTCTCCTAAGACCAAAACCAAGTCACATGTAGCATCTGTGGGTAGGCCCACCACTAGGGAAATGACCTTCAATAAACCCAAGAGACAATATGCCTTTGAACAAGTAGAAAAAGAGAAGCTAGAGGATATAAAAGAGAAGCCAAGGGAGATATATACGATGATACAAGAGGAACAAGGGATGCTACAGGAGCAGAAAAAAGAGCTACAGGAAGAGGCAGCCACCTCAAAATCAATTGAAAAGGGCCTCAAGGAGCTTCAAGAGCCTAATAATTAGCTTACCTTGGATTCCTACTATAAATTTATTGAAGGAGGAAGGATTATCGCTGAAAAAATTGCAATTCCACTCCTCTATGAGCTGGAGAAAGAGAGAGGCAGAACTCATATGTGGATGCAAATTTCCAAATCCAATAATGTGGATGATGTGGGCCTAATGGAGGACAGATTCCATGAAATGGATAAGGAATTAAGTGATTTTAGACTAAGGTATTATTTTATGAAGGAGAAGCTACAGGAAGAAAATACAAGGTTGAGAGAGAGGCATGCATGAGAAAGTAACACAACTTTCCAACATGACAAGTCTCTCTATAGAAGCCCTAAAATGCAGGTAGCCATCAAAATATGCTGCTCTCTTCTTCATAAAATAGTGGATGCAGTTATAAATAAAAAAAAATTAGCACAATATGGGTCTCTGCCTTTTCAAGACTACGGGTAGTTATTGAGTTTTGCAAACAAACTATTATGGAAGCCAGGGAAAATTTAAATGATTTCAATATGCACAATTTTATTTTGAGAGATCTAAATTTCTAGGATCCTAATTCAATATTGAGAGACATTCAGCTAATGGATTTAGCATCTTGGTTAACTCATGAAGAGACAAGGGTTGAGGAAGTGAAAAAGGTAATGACAAAATGAGAGAAGGAGCCCTTCAAATATCAGATAATAGCTAGTGAGCCTGAAGGCTCTAATCAACAATCATAACCTCATATCCTTTGATGATTATTTAGCACCCAAATACATTACATCCTAGGAGAAATCCATTATCCACTTTGAAGACACTTTTATAATGTTGGGAACATAAAGTCTACAATCTTTCTAGACAAGATGGCATGCCTTACCCCATAGTCTACAAGTTATAGAATATCACTCTCCTGAAAGGCTAAGGATTTCCATAGAGAGGAAACCATTGTACAAGAGAGTCATGCAGAGGATGAAGATCAATTGGATAGGACTCACACTCAGTCCACCCTTGTTGCTAGGCTTACAAGAAGGAAGGGACCAAACAAAAGAGAAGAAGGAATGGACTGAGATAGAGACAAATGTAGGTTTTTATCCAGCAGAAGACACACCATATGAGGTGCCTTAGGATGTCAAAGAGGCCACCAGGGCCATCAATGAGCTTCACATGGATGACTAAGTTACTCAGAGGATGAGAAACACCCTTCAGCAAAGGGGTGATGATGAGTCACATCAATAGGTATATCTTAAAGATCATTATGCCATCCTCGGACCTTGCAACTATCATTTTCTAACATTAATTCACATTTTTTGTTATAATATTCTTTGTAAGAAGAGTAAAAGGTGTGTGTCATAGTATGTGGCCTAATGTATTTTAATTATAGGAAAACGAATAATTTTTGAGCCATTTACTATGCAAGGGGATTGATGGAGACAAACAAGAGAGAATATATGGGTTTTTTACTCCTCCTTAACTCCCTAACTTGGCTTAGGATCACAACATCCTCTCTCACCAATTCGAATTCATTGAAAACCGAGTAACTCCTAGTACAAGTGAAGCTAAAGAGGAACCAAATCCACCATTTCCAAGATAAAGGAGGGAATCAATCTTATTTTCAAGGGAGCTTCTATCAACTACCCTTTTGAATAAATAAACAAGATGAAAACAACATTAGGATTCAAATTTTTGATTCAGCTAGGAGTATTTATTGAACTCAGAGCTTGACCTTGTCATTTTTAACTTGCATGTGATGTATGAGACTATTAATTTATGATAATGAGAAGTTGGTTATTAAGTTGCATCTGAGTTAGTTTCAGAGGGATAAGACCCTTGTGTTTGGGCCCAACCCAGAGGCTTTGGTCCCTCTTTTTTACTTTATTTTTGTTCTTAGTTCCAATAATTTCATAGCTTTATTTCAATATAGTATAGGTTAAGCTATAAAGACCTCTAATTGCAAGCTTCTACATCACCTCTCTTGTGGGAGAATGGTTGGAAGGATTCACAATCTCGATCGAAAAACATTGTATTTATGATATTTTGGAAATAGATAAATTTTAGTTGTCCTTATTCATATTTTATTTCTTTAACTTAGGATTCATTTAGTGATCAAAGTAGTGTTATGGCATAAAGTATATGTTATTCAAAATCAACCCATATTTTCCATCATAGTTTATATCATTGTGTTAATGATCAATTGTTATATGTATGTGGCTAGTTGCAGGGTTGTGTTGATCTACCGGGGAGGCACCTATTTCACTTCCATTTTAGAATTCTCCATATTCTCTTTCCATTCCTCAATTCTACTCCCAGAACTCTGTTTCCACAATCACTCTGCCTAGGAAATTTAGGACACCTTGGGCATTCCTCCTGGTGCAAGACATACCTATGAGAGGTCCTAGGCTTAGCTAGGAGGCTTCTTGCACCGTCCTTCACTCTATAAAACCTTCATCTACCTCTTCATGCCCTCAAGACATCATCTCCACCCTAAAACATCTCTCTGAACCCCTCTTGTAGCATTACATGTACTCCTTTAGAAATACAGGACCTTTTGTAGCAGCACCTATAGCAAGCCTATAGCACCACTTTCCTTCACCTTCTTTACTCCTCACTTCAACCTTATATCATTCAAGAAGAATAATGACCCCAAGTTGTGATTTTATGATCAAGAGAAGCTCCTAGACCACTCCAACCATTCCTTTTCCTCATTGCAAAATAAATTATAATTAGTGTTTTTCAATCACGGGCATGATACAAGTCAGATTTCTTATTTTCAAGCAAGTGTGAAGTAGATAGATGATACATGCAATTATTTTATTGATTTGATGAATCATGCAAGATAGATTAGCTTTACTTCTCCAAGTATATTATCCCTTTTCCTTTCATGAAATCTTAAATAGAATCTACAAATTGAACAAATGAAATTTTCACTTTCATAGTTAGAGTTAGTTTTCAATTGTGCTTTCATCGATGAGATTTCACTCTAGATAAGTAGGAGGAATGGTATCTCAACAACTTGATATAATGTCATGATTGAGGGTGGCATGAGTATAATCCAACCTACTATGCACATAGCACTATCACCTCCATTTTTGTACGAACTCCGAGTTGATAATTTGAGTTGAGGAGCCCTTGGGAGTTGCAACATTCTTTGTGCAATACCAAGGCTCACCAAGTTGGCCTTCAACACAACTTATCATCTGCAAATATATGGATAGACACAAAATTTCAACAGGATTCTAGAGGACATGTTGATGATGTATGTGATGCATCAACAATGAAAGTGGGAAGAGTATTTTCCATTGGTTGATTTTTCTTATAATAACGGGTATCATGATTCTTTGAGGATGAGTTCATTTGAGGAACTTTATGGGAGATATTGTAATACTCCTATCATTTGAATTGATCTAGATAAGAAGGTATTTATTGGATCATAAATGTTTGCATAAATGGAATAGGAAATTTAGGTAATCAAGAAGAATTTGAAAGCAACACGGGATAGGCAAAAAATCTATGCAAATCGGAATAGGTCATTTAAGGAGTTTTAGGTTGGGGAAAAGGTGTATTTTCACATCAAGCCCAATAATAACTCCTTGAGGATTGGATCATGTGCAAAGTTTGCATCTCAGTTTTGTGGACCTTTCAATATTCTTGAAAGGATTGGACTGGTAGCCTATTGACTTGCAGTGCCTTACACTCCCTTCGACAGTGAAAGTCCATGATGTTTTCCATGTGTCATTTCTGAAGAAGTATGTTAAGGATGTTGATCATTTTATTGATTGGTTTGTATTGCAGGTGGAGCTTTTGCATAGAAATATTCCCATGCTCCATAACCGAGTAATCAAGCAAGTTAAAGTGCAATGGAAGAATTTTGGGCCCAATGAAGCTACATGGGACATGGTGGATCAGATGCAGGCTATGTATCCTTCTCAATACGCTGGTTGAGAGAATGATTTTGGTATATGTTTTGGTGTGGAATTTTGGTTTATATACATATGTATATGGATGTAAGCACCACAATGAGTTGTGTTATAAAGCTCCAATAAGAGGTATCAGTGTCATGCCGTTATGGTTGTTATGTTGTTATGTTTCTCATGTTGGTTTGCTTCTCAGCAGGTTGATCATTGTAAATACTGAAACGAGCTAAGTTATAAAGCTCCGTGGGTAGTATGTTTTTCTTTCAGCAGTATTATTGGTTGTAGGTGTCACTAGACACCAATGAAAGTATTCCCCCAAGGGGGAGGGTTCTGCAATATCCCTGGTCAAAAATCCATGTAATAAAGTTAAAAAAGGTAAAATAAGACTGATATAGGTCATTTTGTTGCATCTGGCCAATAGGCCTTCAAACGGGTTCACTCACTTCCTTTGAACACTTTATCATCCTACCTACACAAATCCCAAGCATGAATCTCTCAAATCCCTGAGTTTCTACCTAAAACTGCTTCATTTCAATGATTTTTGGGCCCAACGCACCCTGTCCCTTCAGAGATCAATGTCCATGAGCAGGTTGTCTCTCTATGGACCTGCATTCATCACCACCAAGTTACCCCTTGTTGGGGGTTCGTTGATTCTATAAATTTAGGAAAAATGAAAATAATCTTGAAGCTTTCTCTTCTAGAAGATACCAGAAGTCGTTATAACTATTAGCCTTGGATGAAAGTATTGAGTCCTATCCTATCCAACCTTTTATATTTCAGCCCTTAGTGCTTGAGCTCATCCTCCCATCAAGGGTGGATCTCAAGCCTAGATTATTAAATGGATAATAACTCTCAACTTACCGTCCTATTCTATATATTTGTGGCCATCCACAAGCTACAGGTTGGTTTTGTAGATAGATTCTACCCTCATGTTGTTGTTGTGAGAGTCATTATTCCATGCAGTAGGGTGACATAGAGGCACACTTTTTGGCAAGGAAGGACAATTCAACTTGGAGGAGCTCTTCTACAAGATAAACTCCTATATTTGGTTGTAACTCACTCCATTTATATTAATACAAAGAGTTCATTGTTTTCATATATGTGATGTTCTGATTTCATATATTTCAATGCCATGTTGATCCATTTAATAAATTGATTAGATGATGCTACATATATGTCATAGACCATTGGCTTGTGTTGTTTGATTGTGCAGGTTAAAATTATATCGATCGGAGCTAGGATTGGAGCATACAAGCCAAGATAGGAGGAAGCATACGATAGATTCCAGTTAGGCTTCATCCCATTGTCTATTTACTTTAACAAAAAAATTAGCTCCTTTCTAGACTAGGCCATAATTTCTAGGGAACATACCTTTTTCCACAGTGGTAGATTTCTCGTAACAAATTGGCGAATACACTATGGATAGTTGTATTCCCTTGGTGGTTTCCTTGTCCTTAGTGCTTTTTTTGCCTCTTCTTTATGCCTTCACTATCTTATTCAATCAAGAAAAAGCATAGGAAGACCCTTTCATTGAGTTTGATTTTCACTTTTTGTGTCAGAACCTTGCATCCCCTGATCAATTCTCCCTCTGGTCTAGAGACACAGTGTTTCAATGCTCTTGATCCTTATTTTTTCCTGTGTTGGATAGAATTGGTGCCCCTCTAACACTTGTCTTGGCCCCTATTCATGTAGAAATTTAATTTTGTTTTGATTTTCCCTTCTTCTAGTTTTGTTCCAACTCCTCTTTCTTGAGTCTTTGAGTGTCTTGTGGTTTCTCAAAAGCCTCCATTTGGTTTGATTTTGGTTTTGAGTGCCTTTGATAAGTATTTATTTATATTTTCCTTTTTTCTTATTTAGGTCATTAGCAAACTAATTGTTTGATCATTGATTTCTTGAAATAATTGTTGTTACATTCATTGTTCTGAATAGTTTCATTTATCATTGATTGAACATACATCTTAGTTTTCATGTCATTTTGAAAGTTAAGTGAAATTGAAAAGAAAAATATCATATTTTTTTATTTTGCATTACATCCTGGGGGTGAAATCCCGTGTTTGAAATCATGTGTCATCACCTTTTTAATAAGATTTTGTTTCAATCCTTACTTATTCTTGTTAATTAGGGTTTGTATGCATAAATTTATTGTTTAATTTGAAAAGTAACTTTCACATTGTAGTTAAAGTCTATGTGGTTTATTTTCGTCAATGATAAAGTTGCATTCATACGTTTATTTTCATTTGAAACATTAAAAGAAAATAAAATAAAAACAATTATTTACATTGCATATAGGGCTTCGATTTTGATTGGAATAATGAAGTTGAGGAGATTGATTGTTGCATCACTTGTTTTTTGCATTGTTGATTTATTTTGTATTTACCTACTCAGTTAGGACTTTCATTGTTAAAAGGAAAAGGAAAAGAGCTCTTTTTTTCATACTAGTTGTATCATAAGTGTGTTCAGGTGACATCAAGTTTGAGCCTTGAAATCGAAACATAATTCAAGATAAACTCTAAAATTCACCTCAATTAACCTAAGGATCATTTGTAACATTAACACAAAAATTTAGAGGTCTAGGCTAGAGACGTGTTCCAACGTCGTGAAACGTAGGAGCTATCGTTGTTTTCAAGAGTTGTATACCAGGGGTGATATCTCATTCCCTATCCGTAAGTCTATCAGATAGTTCTATGCATACCTTTGGGTATATTGGATGGTGCTCCATGCATGATAAGTATATGAGAACACTCTCATCAAAAAATTATGCATTAGACAACACTACTATGGAATACAATTCCACATACCGTCGAGTATATTTTAGAAGTCCCCTTTAGGTTGTTATCTTCACCTTAGGTAACCAATTCATCCTCCTTGTACACTGTGATACACCGAACGTAGCATCCGAGGATATTTCCTGCTCGTACGTAAATCCTTGGTTTACCAAGGTGGTATATTGTAGTTCACAATGACTTAGTAATCCATTTTTCCTAGCTACCCATTTGTTGTTTTATTTTGTGTCTTTAATTTATCAAATTAATTAATTGACCATGGAATAACATCCTCTTCATGGAAAAAATCCTTAGTGTATCTTATGTTGAGACTAATGGCAACAGTTCCCAAGTATACCAATCAAGAAAACCCCTCTGACAGTAATCCTAGTCCTTTTCCTTCTTTTGGAAATATTAGTGCTCCTTATATGGCAATGTTGTCCCTTCCCGAATTTACCATCAGTTTCCCAGTTTGGTTGTTTTCGACCCCTATGGTTCTGAAAGTCCAAACTGCTCCTAAACCAAGTTCTCCTCCACCTTAAAAACATCAACTTAAATTTTATCATAAAGTTGACCCTTTTCCTTCTTCACTTATTGTTTCTTCATCCCTTTCTTCCTCCTCGTCTGGTGAAAGTCTTGATTATAGTAACCAGGAAGCTAAAACGAAGCAGAGAATGGAGAAGAAGAAGAAGAAAATAAGGAGGGGGGAAACCCAACAACCATTGCTACACAAGAAAATCGTATGGAAAAATATTACAATCAACCCCGCAAATCTAAATTCCCTTGCAAGTTATGTAAGTTTGAACACCTTCTTATAGATTGTCATAGTATTCCCAAGATATTAGAAATGTGTTCTATAGGCTCACATCAGCCTTTGACATCATCCTTTGGAGATCATGCTAGTGATAAACCATCACCTAGTGATAGTAATTTCCTTTGGAAAAGGGGTAAAGTTAAGTTTCCTTATAGGTTATGTGAAAGGAATCATCATAATTCACCTTTGTTCTTATATGGATGAAGCCTCAAAATTGTTCGAAAACCCTACAGCTTCTCAGCCTCATCTTCTAAATGGTTATCAAAATATTTATCCTAATGAAGTGATTGATTAGAATATAAATCCAATCAATCCCACTCTCTATGAACACGAATCCCATGAGTATGTTCGCTAAAAACCATTGGTTGAGAAAATGGTTTACCTGATTCCACCTTCAGTTGATTTTAGTTTTCCCGTAGAGAGTGAGGGTCATACCACTCAATTTCTTATTTTTTCTTCTGATTCTACCAGACTGGGGGGAATTTCTCCCATTCCCATGAAACCCCCTCCCAGAAAACAGACAATGTCCTTTTATTGGAGTCAATTCCCAGAACCCCGTCTCCCTTCTTACATGCATTTTAAGATCATGGTAAAGTATTATGATATTAATATCCATCACACTGTTATATATGAGGGAGCCTCTATTAGTATTCTCTCCTCCATTGGTTGGAAAGCTTTGGATTCCCCACAGTTTGTGTTCATTGCCACGAATATGTTAGATTTTAATAGAAGAACCAGTCAACCCTTAGGGATCCTTCCTCAATTTCATGTTACCTTGGGAGGAAAAATTGGTTGTATTGATGTTATGGTTTTCATGGGCCCCTTGGACTTCAGTTTTATCCTGGGAAGAGACTATGTTTATACTATGAATGATGTTGTTTCCACACTCTTTCGACTAGTATGTGCTTCCCACATGATGGAAGGATTGTGACTATGGATAAGCTTTCATTTGTTGGTCCTGATTTGACTACCAATCATCCTACTTCCATTATCATTCCAAATGTGAAAGTGGTATCTTCCCTGCCATAAGTCAATGATGTGGCAACCTATCCCATTCACATACCTACTGATGAAGATGAGTCTTTCACTGTCTGCTCAACTTCTTTCGACCTAGATCCAAAGGTGGATATGGTGAATTATTTAGTGGGGACATTCGAGCCTCATATTTATATTGGATCCTTTGATATATATCACTTCTAGAGCATTGTTATTCCATCTGATGAGAACCTCTTGGAAGCCATGGTCTCTTGGAGGCCAAGATCTGATTTAGGAGCAGAATTCCTTGTCTTGTGTCAAGCTCATTAAAAAATGAATACATGTTTTTCAAGCAGAGTTCTTTATCTTGTGTAAAGCTCGTTGAAAAATGAATCAAGGTTTCTCGAGCAGAGTTCCTTATCTTGTGTCAAACTACTAAAAAAATGAATCAATGTTTTCAGAGAATAGTTCATTTTCTTGTGTCAAGCTCATTAAAGAATGAAACAAGGTTTCAGAGCATAGTTCCTTTTCTTGTGTCAATCTCATTAAAAAATGAAACAATTTTTTTTTAGTAGGGTTCCTTGTCTTGTGTCAAGCTCATTAAAAAATGAATCAAGGTTCTTCGAAGAAAAGTTCCTTTTATTATGTAAAGCTCATTAAAAAATGAAACAAGTTCCTAGAGATGATTTCCTTTTCTTGTGAAAATCTCATTAAAAAATGAAACAAATCCCCTTCCAATTTAATTCTTTGAATAGATCTCGTAAATTACTAGTCAAGTCTTTCACTTGATCTCGTAAATGAACCTTCATTCCATCCACCTATTATTAATCAATAGTATACTTAGGTGCATCAAATCAATCTTGGGGGGCATGTACCTAGAATTGAGTCATTATATTGGGGGCATGCAAACTTATTCCAAGAATAGTTTTTTTCCATTTCAAGCTTGTGTAAAAATGAAACCAATTTCAAGCATAGTTTCACATTTTTCAAGCTTGTGTAAAAATGAAACCATTATCATCATATCCCTCGTGGTTTCCATTTTTATCAGTTTCTTTATGCTAGATGAGCCTTAGTTTTCTCATTCCATCATCACCATATGCTTGGTTGATCATATGATTTCACATGGTTGTTTTACCCTTTCCTGAGGAATCGTTGTGTTGAGTGGTATTATTTCCAAGACTCTTGCCCTCTATGTGTTTTGAGTAGTTCCATCATGACCATAACTAGTTTTTGCCCCTTTATACCACTCGTTCTTCCAGTTGGAGTCCTCTTTTAGCTCTTGTCATAATCCCAAAATATGAAAATATTTTTGAGCATTTGTCTTTTCAAACTTGTTAAAGTAAATGGAAATACATCTACTCAGTATAAGTTTAACCATTTTTTGGACTGAGATAGACTATTTATGAAAAATAAATACCTTAGTTGATCATGGCTAAGAGGTTATTTTGGTTATTTTTTCTGCCTTTTCAGAATCAAGGGTCCATCTACAAAAAGGAACCTTTGGAGTAATATTTTTCTACTCTTTTTCCAAATCTTTAAGCATGAAAAATATGTTGAGAATTAACTTTGTTAGACTCGTAAAAAAATCAAACAACGATGGACTTGTCGATCATGGCGAGGCCGAACCACAACTTCTTAGGGCTCATTAAATATACTTAGAGGGATTCATTTGAAGGATGAAATTACTGATCAATCATATGTTATCCTCCTCAAGCTTGTTAAAAAATAAAGCAGTATTGACCAGTATGGTTGGGGAAATTGGGAAAACAAGGTACTCCACTTGTTAATGGCAACAAGTCTCTCTTGAACATGACACTCTTCTACTTCATCTTCATGGTTATTGGGTTGGGAAATCTGATTTTATTTTCAACCAACATAAATTTAAAAAGCCTCTATTTTTGGTTTTGGTTCAATGCTGCCAACTCCATTCAGTGTCACCAATGTGTTCAAGAGAATTTATTCAATCAATATCTGCTACAATACTCTTAAGCCTTCATTCCATTTCTGATGTTCCTGATCTAGTTCTTTATCATCAACATTCTATGTCAAATCATGATACTTGTTTCATATCATTGATGGGGGATAAATCAAGGCCCTCCTACGATGGGTTGCTTCTTGTCAACATCAACCCGTTATCTAGGATGTTGACTTAGAAACAACCATCTAGCACCTTGGTGCTTGCATACATCAATGGAAAGTTTCTACACTCTCGACAACAATTTTACATCAAAGGCCTTCGATTGAAATATTTTTTGTGGTGTTCGACTTCAAATCATGCATTCACACCATAAATATTGTATTTCAGTACCTTGAGATCCATTAACATCATCTGTGGCTTCTATCGCATATGTGAATGACTTACGTCATTGGTCGGTAATCAGTTGGTGTCTACCATGTCCAACTCAAACTCATTGATTCACGTGGTTAGACTCGTACATTGAATGGTCATGTGAACGAGATAAAAAAAACATTGAATCTAGTTTTTTCCATCTGTGTTGTGATTTCAAAATTAATGATGGATATGATCACACATATAGTCATCCAGTCATGGGTCCACCATTTCTCATCATTGGATGTGTCTTTTAATCATTGTGTATGTAATGTTAGCTTATGTGTTGAGTATGGGTATGCCTCCCTCAAAAAATATCTCATGATGTAAATTTATTGTAATAGAATATGAACTTTCCAACTATTCTTGATCCTAACTTGTCACAAGGTAAGCCCTTCAATCACCATTTGTCATTTCTAACTTTTCATTTTAGGGGTAATATGTTATAGGACATGTTGACGCATCTGGTTAATAGGAATTCAAACAGGATCATTCACATCATTTGAACACTTTTTCATCCTCCCTACACAAATCCCTAAGCATGACTCTCTCAAATCCATTTGGTTGTGGGTTAAGTTATTAGTTCCTGGAGCCTTGGTTGGAAAAATTCTCTGGAGCCCTGTAACAACTAGGGTTGAGTTACTAGTTCTAGAGCCTTGGTTTGATAAACACTCTAGAGACCTTGGTGGGTTGAGTTTCTAGTATTGGAGCCTTGTTTGATAAAATGATTTGGATCCTAGCATCAGTTGTGGGTTGTGTTACTAGTCCTGGAAGCCCTCGTTGGTATAAACGATCTAGAGCTGTAGACATCTTGGGTAGAGACCGATATGGAGATTGTTAACGATGTTCGGCCGTGAGGTGGAATCACTAGTTAACGGTTGAGGCGGTTGGCCTATGGAAGATATGGTTTGGGTTGTGCTTGATGTGTTTCATGAGATCCCATATTCATGCTTGGAATATGGCATGGCGGTGACTGGCTGAAAGAGAGATTTGGTTCAGCCTAATGTATGGTCGAGTGGTACGTGGAAGTCCCAATCCTAGTTTCATTTTACACATGATAATAAGAACTTCTCTCCTCTTGTATTTCATGGGTAAATGTACTTGCTATTATGTGGTTTATACCCTTGTTATATCCTTTCTATTTATGTTGTTTATATGTTGGTTATGAGTATATTTTATGACAGTTATGATGTATGGCTCTCATCATGTTTTGATTTGGAAATGACTTAACAACAAATATATCACATATTATATGATAATGTAGCTAATGTGATAAGGCATCAACGCTTATTAGCGATTCTCAAATAAGTATGGGACCCCTATGCTCAGTTTTGTTGTTAAGACCTGTATATTGCATATTTGTGACATGTTTGATGAAATTCCTGCCATGGCTAGTATGGGTCCAGAAAAGTCATTGACCAAATTTTTGCATCAATACCTTTGTTTTAGTGTTATGTATCATTTTTGGAAGTCTCATGGAGTTCTCGATAGTGGTCTAAGTCATGTCCCTGAAAAAGTGGCATAGAATATTGGGTCGTTGTCATAGGACTACTTGAAAAATTCCACAGTCGTCGGGATGGCCTTGTTGTGGGAATGAATGGAGGGTTCTAGTCACACTGTTACCTTGTCATTGGATCGAATGGGGTTTTTGGTTAGTAAAATACAATTTTATTCAAGAGTTAAGCACCTAGAAAGGTTGTTTGGCTCATGGGGGTTCTATAGGATGTGTGAATGGTCAATTTGGTTGTGTTCCATCGGTTCTACTTCCTTAAGGTGACCTAGGAGGTTGAATCACACCATAGTGGCCTCTTGTCACATGTTTACCTCGATGGATCAGTTAGCTTGGGTAAATATGGGAGGAGGGCATTACAGGATGCACAACAGCTAGCCCAATGGAATAAGGATACTGCAAGAGCTAGGAGGATCATCTCGGAGGATGTGAGAAACCACATAATCTCGAATTTACATGGAAATAAGACTCCATTTTCTATGTAGAAGACCCTAAATGATCTATTCGAGAATGGAAGTGATGCCAGAAAACTTGGTTTTATGAACAAATTGAGGATTGAGGACAAAGGGTATGATGTAGTATTCAACAATGGGAAGGTTTACTTCAATCATTTTTATTCATGACAAGTCAAGCAAATTGGTGTTAGGATCAAGAGCCTCTATAAATTAGAGAAAGATGCATGTGCAACATTGAGGAGCAAGGCATAGATTCCTTCAAGTATAGATGTGGTCTTTTAGCGAGAGCAGGATAGAACTCTCATGACAGAGCTTCAACTAATATCTCAGTTTCAGTCTAATCTAGTTGGTAGTGGGTTAGCAGTAGGATAATGATCATGAGGACTAGTGAAATACTTCTAGTATAAGGAGATTTCAAGCCAAGTGGGTAGAGAAATTGGTTAAGGGAGCTGAGAAGAGAGTTGATTCTCCCAACATCAAGAAGAAGACGCCCAAATACACAGGGTACATGGAACCTTCTAGTTCAAAGGGGTCACATGTAACCATGCATCTAGGAGTGAGGTGGCGCGATGTAGAGCCTTAGTCCCAAATTTACAAATATTTTGGAAGCGTACATAGCAAAGAAGTAGCATTTGTAGTATACTCCTATCATGGATCATTACCATTGCTACAAGGATGCACAATATTCAGTAGTACAAAGATCAATATTAGTTTGTGCGGTCAGATTTTGAGCGGTAATTAAAGACTAGTTGCAATGAGATGTTGGCGATTACATAAATGTATTGATAGCATTGAAGTAGGCATAGTGCAGAATCAAGAACAATGTAGTTTTCCCTATAGATGGTGCAAAGATTAGTAGCAGTTAGTTTCTCAGGAGATAGTTGTATATCAGAGACACATTTGATTCAGTATTTTGGATGCTTCTCAGTTGCAGTGTTGTAGTAGCAACAACAATAGTGAGAGTTATTTGTGTTACAGTAGGAGCTAGATTGGGGTTGTGAAAATCCATTTTCTTGCTAAGAGGGAGTGTTATAAATTGTAGCAAGAAAAGTCTCAATTTTCACTTGTGCCTTAGTCAAATTGAGTAATTTGATTTTCCACATCAGCACGATGACTTGGATTGCATTTAACTTGTGTGACATGGCCTTGTCTACTAATTTACTTAGTAAATTTAGGTTATAGACTAGAAGTAAAGATGTGCATGTAGTGATAGCTAAAATTT
Source organism: Pinus albicaulis (assembly GCA_034641835.2). Taxonomy (NCBI): domain Eukaryota; kingdom Viridiplantae; phylum Streptophyta; class Pinopsida; order Pinales; family Pinaceae; genus Pinus; species Pinus albicaulis. The sequence continues at coordinate 518,793,384 of CM076579.1, forward strand.
ATCAATATATTTCAATTTGACTCAGTTAACTAAACTCATGTAATATTCCCAAATTTTCACATCATATTTGGAATATCAGAGTCCTTGATTTTCTTAATGAATTAAGCAAATAAATGGGTGGAGGGACCCATAATCCTTAGTATAAATAAATATCCACTTTTGTGTGTGTGAATGTGGATTAATTAAGCCTAGATCTACATAATACGGTGGTTGAGAAACTACTAATGTGAATGAAAATGGAGAACCTGTCTCATTAATGAGATAGATCATGGAGGCTGACACAGTCAACTAAGATCTTGAAGAGATCAAACAGAAGGTTGATTCAGTAAACTAAGATCTTGAAGACGTCAAACAAAAGATCATGGGACATTCATGATAAAGTTATGGAGGATGTTATGCAAACAAAGCACACTTGATGGAGAAGGTGTACATTGCACTTAGACATGATGGTTGATTTGGTCAAACAACACAGTCAAACTTGGAGGATCTTGTTCACATGCACTGCGCAATCTAGATGAGGGCCAAGGCTTGGGAAGGCTCAAACATTATATAGAGAAGATGAAGGCAAGGATGAGGGTATGATTATTATTCTTGATGTAAATATCTTTTCAGATCTGGAATTGTCATGTGACATTCCATTGCTTTCTTGGGCTGTTTAGCAGAGATTGCAAGTGCTATTTAGCACAGGGTGTTCCTGGTCAGGAATCCCACCTCTTTCTTAAAGAAGCTCTAGAAAGAGTATTGTACTTCATTCTACATCAGACATTGGTCCCACATCTCTTTTCCTACTTTCTGCAGAACATCCATATTCATAAATTGCAGATTTCTGAAGATCAGTTTGGAATGAGGAAGTTGTATTCAGTACTTCAGCTGGAGAACTGGTGAGGGTTTACTCCTATCACCTTGGGCTTATAGATCAACTTCCCAGAGCTTAATTTCAGATCTGGCTCAGGCCAAAAAATTTTGACCTCCTAGCAGCAGTATCTCCTTCAGGAATCACTTTCCATTTTGCAGATCTAAAAGGAGGAAGGAACTTACTAGCATTTCAACTAGTAATCTTGTGATGGATCATCCCCTCACATTTCCATCAGTATTTCCATCAGCCTGGAGCTTATTGCAGCATTTTTCAGCAAGCAGAAGGCCCCTCTCTCCCTCACAGCATAGTTTCAATTGGCAGTTGTGTTGCAGCAGCTGCAATCATCAATGGAGGATTGAGAAGCTAGATCTAGAGCTCCTAGCTTGTAGATCTAAAGAAGGGATCAACCCTTCAAGCTTAGATCTGATCTTGCAACATATTTCAGCCATCTATTTGTCATATCTAGCTTCATATATGTATTTCCTAGCAAATCAAGGATCAAATCCTAGGGAGGTGATTTTCCAAAGTTGCAAATCTGGAAAATCCTTTTTGGGTTATCTTGGGAATCCATCACATTGGCCAGATCTTGAATCTTGGCATCATCGGAGCTCCAGATTTGAGTAGATCTGCATTTTCCTTTTCAGTCTGCAATCATATGTTCATATTATGTTGAAGGGACAATGCAGTATTTTCTTCAGCAACTCTCCAGTTACGTTGTACCTATTGTAGCATGTTTTCTGGGTGACTCTAGACCATCTTTTTGGATAGATCTACTCACATTTTGTACATGGTGTAACTGAATCTTCTCCAATATAATAAAATGACTCAGCTTATCTATAAATTTTGATGTTGTCTTAAGATTTATTGTTTACTTAGTTGCAGTCCTTATATTGTGTTTAAGTATTACTGCATTCTCCCTTTTGGGATATTACAGTGGTATCATAGCATGATCTTTGGCTCAGCTTGTGGACACTTCATCTTTTGCATCTAAAAAATAAGAAGATAGATGAGATCTATCATGGAGGAAAAAATTATGCCACTCATTTCTGTAGATCTATGAAAGATCTCTCCAAGGAGGTCTATCAAATGAAAGAGGAAAGGCAGAAATAAGATCCAAGAAGAATATGTGATGAGGAAGGTCCAAGCACTTCCTATCAGCAAAGAAGAAAACTGGAGAATCCTAGATCTCCTCATAGATCCACTATGCCCACTTTCCTTGGATAAGGTGAGAGGTGTAGAAATGAAAGAAGGAATGAACCTGAGACTCATGAGACTCTCAGTCTATATATTGAAGAGTACAAGGCACAATCTAGAGCATTCAAGGAGAAGCTAACTCTCCAGCAATTCTTCAAAATCAAAGAATAAAGAGGATCCTATAGCAGCAATAGATGGAAGAGGCATAACATATTCTATTTGCCTACATTTGATGGATCTTCCTTAAGCAATGTTAAAGCTTGGAGGAGAGAGTTAGATGCATTTTTCAAACTACATCCTGTAGCTGAAGAAGAGGTTGTTCAAATTGCAGCACTTCATCTTTTAGGTGAAGCCAATGATTGGTGGTTTGGTCACATGGAGCATGAAAAAGTGACTAAATATTCAGATTTATTTCACAAGTTGAGGAAGGAATTTGATGTGATAAAACCAGAGATGTGCCACAAAGTCATATTTCCTAAGGAGGAGGATACCAATCTTGTCACTCTGGACAAGAAGTCACTACATTCACCACCAGCTGCAGAAGTAATTGCATCCAAAGAAGAGATACTTGCATCTTTGCAAGGTATTATTGAGCTCTTTACATATAGAGTCCCATGCATAATTCAAGAGATGCATGAGGGAAAGGAGGGAGATTCCAGCGCTGGTACACTAAGAGAAGATCAACCATCACTCTTACCAACAGTTGGAGGCACTATTGTCCTGGTTGGAGGAACTCTTGCGTTCTTTCAAGAGGTTCCCACATATCAGTAGATCCAAGGTATGCATACACATTCATCACATATTGTTTCAGTAGATCTTATTGAAACTTATGAGGACATGCCATCAGGGCCAATGCATAACCAAGGGTTAGAACATAGAGCTAATTTGAAGCAGCATCATATCACAGTGCAGAGGACCCTTGATATAATCAAGGAGGAGGTAAATAACTATCCCAGTTCATCATTGTTAATCTACATTCAACCTTTTGAGTTGAAGTGTGGAGTTTCAGAAAATGGGATGAGCATAATCCTGTGTACAATAACTAGTTATGAGATCAGTGTTGTGCCTTGCTTTGAGACAACACGTATATTATCTTGCAGATATACAGTGTTGTCACTTAGTAATTGTGAAGATGAGGAGGTCCCATCATTATTGGATCATTCTAAAGGTAGCTTCACTCCTGAAGCAACGGAGGTAAAGATGATAAATGGTAGACATCTTGAGATGAGAAATATTTTCTCCTTTCTAGATGACCCTTTCTCAATGAGCATCTCACAGCTCAAAGAGAAACTTCTACCTACAGCAGATCCAGAACCTCATTGGTTTTGTAAGGCCATGGATGAGAATAAGGTCTCATTAAGAGATATCATTGGAGGTGCATTTCAACATTTCATGAAGTGCAAGGTTCTTCATCAGTTTGGGAAAGATGGTATTCTACAAAGGGAGGATACCATGATTATGCAGCACATCAGTAATCTTCCATATTGGGGTGAGTGGGTGAGGATGATAAGAAAGAGGTTTCATGACCACTTGCAGATGTATGACATGGGCCAGCAAGCTTGGTTACGTTGGTTTCCATTGGGAGATTATTGTCACTGCCCAAAGGCTCCTATTTCTTTGATCCATGCCTTTAGGAACACTTATGAGATGAAGAAGGAGGCATGGCTGCACTGGTTGCTCTTGGGTGAGTATGGTTACCACCCAATAGCTCATATTTTTCTTATTCATGCCTTGTGTATCAATGGTAGAATGCATCAAAAGAATGCATGTTCATTTTGGTTTCACTTGAGAGAGATTGGCCACCACATGACATCTCCTATGTCTATGTGCTTTGTATTGGATAAATCTTGGCATGATGCTCTCATGATGTTTCTTTGTATTGGGATGATGTGACATTCCATATGTCCATTAGTATGTTTTTGCTTCATTATGCACATGAGGAGGAGAGAAAGCAGCAAGATCTCTTGTTGCTTTGGTTGCATTTGGGGGAGTTTGGCTTCTCCATTTTACATGGAGGAGATGGAGGATGGAAGCAAAGGGCCTTACTCCAGTGGTTACTATTAGGATAATATGGTTTGACATCTTTGTCTACCCATATAACTCCTTCCCTTCTTCTTTTGCATAATGTTGGAATGATGCTTGGAACCAACAAGGCCAACAGGGCTAAGGAAGAGAGCATATCAATGCTCAATCAAATTCATAAAACATGGGATGAAGAGATGTATTGTGAGATGAAGCTTTTCCTTTGTGGAAAGAGCTACTTTATTTTATGTATCTCATGTATTAATGATGAATTCAGAACTCATGTGGCTATCATTTGGTACTTCATGATGGAAAGAGGACATCTAACCATACAGTTAGAGGTAATTCTATATGTTTTTGAGAGACAACTTTGGAACCAAACATACATAACACATTGCAACAAATGGAGGAAGCCTTCCTTATGTGGATGCCATTTGGAGTGGAATAAATGGCTTTCCATCTACTTTTGGAGTTGCTTGAGGACAAGCAACATTTTGTCGGGTGGGGGGGGGGGGGGGGTTGCAATATTCCCAAATTTTTACATTATATTTGGAATATTAGAGTCCTTGATTTTCTTAATGAATTAAGAAAATAAAGGGGTGGAGGGACCCATAATCCCCAGTATAAATAAATATCCACTTTTGTGTGTGTGGATGTGGATTAATTAAGCCTAGATCTACATAATAAGGTGGTTGAGAAACTACTAATGTGAATGAAATTGGAGAACCTGTCTCATTAATGAGATAGATCATGGAGGTTGACACAATCAACTAAGATCTTGAAGAGATCAAACAGAAGGTTGATTCAGTCAACTAATATCTTGAAGATGTCAAAGAAAAGATCATGGGACATTCATGATAAAGTGATGGAGGATGTTGTGAAAACAAAGCACACTTTATGGAGAAGGTGGACATTGCACCTAGACATGATGGTTGATTTGGTCAAACAGCGCAGTCAAACTTGGAGGATCTTGTCCACATGCACTGCATAGTCTAGATGAGGGCCAAGGCTTGGGAAGGCTCAGAAATTATATAGATAATATGAAGGCAAGGATGAGGGTATGCTGATTATTCTTGATGTAAAGATATTTTCAGATATGGAATTATCATGTGACATTCCATTGCTTTCTTGGGTTGTTTAGCACAAGGTGTTCCTGGTCGAGAATCCAACCTCTTTCTTAGAGCATCTCTAGAAAGAGTATTGTACTTAATTCTACATCAGGCATTGGTGCCACATCTCTTTTCCTACTTTCTGCAGAACATCTATATTCAGAAATTGCAGATTTCTGAAGATCAGTTTGGAACGAGGAAGTTGTCTTCAGTACTTCAGCTGGAGAACTGGTGAGGGTTTATTCCTATCACCGTGGGCTTATAGATCAGCTTCCCAGAGCTTCATTTCAGATCTGGCATCAAGCCAAAATTTATTGACCTCCTAGTAGAAGTATTTCCTTCAGGAATTACGTTGTCCATTTTGCAGATCTAAAAGGAGAAAGGAAGTTAGTAGCATTTCAGCTAGTAATCCTATGAGGGATCATCCCCTCACATTGCCATCAGTATTTCAATCAGCCTAGAGCTTATTGCAACATTTTTCAACAGTCAGAAGGCCTCTCTCTCCCTCACAGTGCAATTTCTATTGGAAGTTGTGTTGCAGCAACTGCAATCATTATTGGAGGATTGAGAAGCTAGATCTAGAGCTTCTAGCTTGTAAATCTGAAGAAGGGATCAACCCTTCAAGCTTAGATCTGATCTTGCAACATATTTCAGCCATCTATTTGTTAGATCTAGCTTCAGATATGTATTTCCCAGTAGATCAAGGAGCAAATCCTAGGGTGGTGATTTTCCAAAGTTGCAGATCCGGAAAATCCTTTCTGGGTTATCTTGGGAATCCATCACATTGGCTAGATCTTGAATCTTGGCATCATTCGAGCTCGATATTTTAGTAGATCTGCATTTTCCTTTTCAGCCTGAAATCATATGTTCATATTCTGCTAAGGGGACAGTGAAGTATTTTCTTCAGTGACTCTCCAGTTACGCTGTACCTATTGTAGCATGTTTTCTGGGTGACTCTAGACCATCTTTTTGGCTAGATCTACTCACATTTTATACATGGTGTAACTAAATATTCTCCAATATAATAAAACAACTCAACTTCTCTGTAAATTATGATGTTGTCTTAAGATTTATTGTTTACTTAGTTGCAGTCCTTATATTGTGTTTAAGTATTACTGCATTCTCCCTTTTGGGATATTACAGCTCAAGTACCTAGTTGAGATAGTTGAAGGTCAATTGAGTAGTAGAATTTTTGTTAACTCAATGATCTCTTAGTTAACTATTCAATCAACTAAAAATATACATAGTCATGCATGGAGTTCCAATTTCCTAGTTGAGGAAGAGAAATCATGAAATAAATGATCAACTCCTAGGTGATTCTAGCTCACCATGAGAGTGCCTCCACAGTGCACTTTTTTTCATTAGTAATAAATCTCATGCATATATAGGATTACATGTTTGTTGGAAAGTTTGAACAAATCCCTAATAAATAAAATCTGAATCCTAAATAATATAGCACAATCTCAATTCTCTACAAAAAATGACTAATAATGAATTAATCTAGAACCAACTAGATTTATCCATTATTTCTGTGTCTCCCCCTTAATGGAGAAATGTAACATAACACTTGTTGCTCTTAGTCTCATCCAGGCTTTATAATTTAACCATACAATTTCATTTTACCTTTCTTGTTTTTAAGTAATGATAACACTTCTTTCTTGATTTATTTCTCTTTAACTGCATGATACATTTTTTTTGTGTTATTCTTCTCACTATTTGCAATTCTCCATCATGTCCTTGACATATAAATTTTTCTTCTATACTTGAAAGTTCTTCATTATATTCATAAGTGGACTGTTGCACTTTACATTCATGTATTTCTTGTTCATTTGATTATTTCCTCATCAGTTCATAATAATATATGATTTCCTCTAGGCTCCAATGCAACAAAACACCATGAACATCTTCATATGTATCCACCAATGTTTCCATTTCTATATCATCTGAATCATTCATTGATTCACCATTTTTCTCATTTCCAAGAGCCTCCACCATTAAGAATGTAACTTTGTTTGTTGCTTTGAGACGTGCATCAATTTTTTCATAATACTTTTCAAGCCATCCTTCAATAAATTTTATATGTGAATAATAATCTATTTCAACAAGTTTAAACTCGTTTATTTCCTTAACTTATATTGTCGATTTTGTAACACCCTCCTACCACATCTACCCAAGTAACCGACCAACCGGGGTAAACATGTGATGAAGAGTTACTATGATATGATTCAACTCCCAATGTGTAAGTTAAGGAAGTGGAAATGAAGGAACACAACAACACAAACCTTCTACACCTGCAACAAAACCCCCAAGAACCATCGAATCCTTCCAAATGACTAGCCCCTGAGACAAACTATCTTTTTGCTGCATTAATTCCCTAGTCTCTCCCTTACCAAGCCTTACAAGAGACTAAGAGCCCCAGTCGCTCCCATGATCCTGCATGAGTGTGACTGCAACCTTTTTCTGCTAGTGCTATGCACGTGACTGTGGGATTTAAGGTTAAATTTCAAGGCTAGGACCCAGGTCACTGCCCAGAAATCCATGAAACTTCCAGGAGTGAAATATAAAATGGAATAATCATACAAATGCAATCACCTGAACAAGGAATTGACTGGTCCCCTACTAGCCATGACAAGCATTTCGTTAAACATGTCACAAATATGTAATTATAGGTTTAAACAACAAATATGAGCATAGGGATCTCATACTTATCTAAGAATCACTAATAAGCAGTTATGCCGTATCACATTAGCCACATTATCATCTATTAGGCCATATATTCACTATATTTTCATTTAAATATCAAAACAAGATGAGAGGCATACATTATCACCGTCATAAAACATGCTCATAACCAACATATAACCAATAGAACTAATACAGATGAAACTACCATATAATACACGTATAAACCATTACATTTGCACATAAAATACCAAGGATGATAATATCTTATTGATGAATGCAAAAGCCAACCCGATATGGGACTAACATGTTCCACCCGACCATAGATTATTTGAGCCTAATCAGTCTTCAGTGAATCACCCCCAGCCATATTCCAAGAATTAATGTGGTAATTAAAACCAAAATAACCAACCAAGGCTTCTTGAGGCTAAACTACCTAACCCTCATCAATAGAACCAAGCTTTACCACAATACTCACCAAATCACTAGGCCATAAATAAGCATGGATTCCACTGGATCTCTCCACCTAAACCGTGAGGAATTTTTCTGTCTCAACCTCTCGTATTTGTTAGTGTTATTTAGTTCTTCGTATCACCAATGATCAAATGTGCTCTTACAAGGTTTTTGTTAGGGTCTCAAGTAAAAATTTTATGGTTTCAGGAGGTCTTCAAATAAAAATTTTGTCACTGGCTAGTGTGTCTAGGTCTGATTACTAATCCTTTCAAAAAATTTCATGCTTTGTTCATTGCCATAATTTAGTTGAATGATTCATCACTAAAATATCTCCATTATCATCTCAGTCATACCACCATGGTCCTTCATTCAACTCATATCATCAAGTGTCATAATCAGGTCATTAGGGTCTAATTCATAAAATCTGCCATATCACCAATAAAATCCAACATGGAAGGAGTAGTAATATGGAAAATGCTCAATAAATTTCTTTTTAAGTGTATTTTTATTTCAAATATGTATGTCATATGTTTCTAATGTTCTAAGCTGCAAAGTTTTCAAAGCAAAAGTGAAAAGCACATGTGGGCACCGCACCACTATGAAGAAATTTACTTCCACAAGCTACAAAAGACCATACAAGAACTCTTTTCATTCATTATATTAGAAATAAGCACTAACCCATTAGTGAGATCCATCCAAGCACAATCATCATCGAAATTCACTTTCAAAAGCATTTTTCCTATCTCATGCTGTGTTTTTCAAGAGCACGTTGTGTTTTCAGTGTCCACATTGTGCTTTCACTGTTTCAGGGAAAAGTATCATTTTCATTGGTTTCCTATAGAAACTAAGGGTTCCAACAACTTCTTTTCAAGTAAGTAATACCCTACAGACTCTTATTTTCCTCAGTTTCTTTAGCATTTCAGTGGTGAAGTCTCTCCTAGCCTCCACACTGAGTTTTCATGGTTTGGCACTTGTGGTTGATTTCCAGCAACAAAAACTAGTTTCCCTACTCATAATACCCTTCCCTGCACCCTACACTCCTCCCAAAATATTTCCCTATCCATTATCTCTCATTTCCCTAATCCCTATACCTAACCCTAGCTCCTATGTTGTGTTTTTGGTAGTTTTAGGGTTAGGAATTTGTTTTAATTCGTACAACCTATCCCTACATTATTTTTTCCATCCTCCACTTCCCTAAGCTTCCCAATACCCTTATCTATCTCCAAAATTTTTCCCTACCCACATATCTCCTCCCTAACCCTTGCATTCCATAACTTAAAGAAAGTAACCCTAATTCCTTGTTTTCCAAGTAAAGCCCTATTTTTCCCTTTCATCCCACTAGGGCTTACTATGCAATATCAAAAAATTGAGGGAGGAAATAAGCTATACAAAAAATGAGGTCAGATTTGTAGGTATGAGCCCACCAAATTCCAAGGAATAATAGCTTCACCTTTCCAAGAAATGGGCCGCCTAGGGTTCACATTGCACACATGGACAATTTTGCTTCAAAATGAGTTTATGACCAAATAGAGATGCATTTTAAAAATTGAAAGAGTTTTTTTTCCATCATATAACAAGGAACAAAAACCTCCTTCATTTTATACAAATGTATTAGGATTTGGGAGAAATGCCAAAAATACAATTGTTACAAGGGGTTTTCTGCAGTTCTGGACAACTTGACTTTAAGACTATTTTGCAAGGGTTTGGAGAAGGTGTTTGTAGTGCTTGATGACTCTATTTTGTAGCAGAAATCCTAATATTTCCAATGATACCTTCAAATATTTATTTGGAGCTTAGGAAGGAAGTCAAAAGTTCCCTGGAAGATCACGTGACGCTTTTCCCTGGTGGCATTGTGTTTTTCCAAATTTTTATTGATCAACTTTAAAATTTTATTATAACTAAATGGGAAATTATTTTTGAAAACTGGAGGAATTTGTTATTTTTATGTAATATCCCAAATCTGGAATATCTAGAAAGGCTTGATTGGAAAACGCATTTTCCAGTAATGGATGCTACAGGAATTTAAACCAAGACCTGGATCCCTTAGAAAAATGTGTCTAAGTGCTGAATCCAAGAGGAGGCTCCAAATAAATCCTTGTAAGTGGGTTAAACAGATCTCCCACACTTAGATGTCCTCAAAAGTGCCTGATGAAGGAACTGCAACAAATGTATGAACATACAATAGATCAACAATGTTATTTTATTACCTGTGAGACAAGAAGATATAAATAGCCAACAAATAATGTTATAGTAGTAGAAAGAATACAAATTATTGAGGAAACATCCACTCAAGAAAGGCAATGCAAGCCTCAACAAGACATGTACATGAAATAGAAGAATACTATTATATCTGCATAAACCTAGGCTAAGAGGACATAGTTTATAAGAGGTACTTCTACATATTGCATAATAACATAAAGATATGACAATGTATGGCTCAAGAAATAAGGGGGAGAAAGATATCAACCCCTGGAAATAATAATACAACGATCCTTGAAAGGATTGGCTGAAATATACAAAATGGAAAAAATGCCGGAGTTGATGGGCAGCAGCTACAACTCTGGAAACTGGAAATGAATAGATAAGGATGAATATGATAAACTATCTAAAGTAGACCTCCTCCAATGGATCTCCTAATTGGAAGGTTGATCCTTACACTTGAGATCTCACCCTCCAATCAGCAATGCAAACCCCACATCAAATGCACCATGAAAATAGCGTAGTTACTGAAGAAAACTGCACTGTAGGGGCAAGGGAGTGAGTTGGCCCAATGCCAAGATCTGAAATAAGCTCCAATGGCTCCCAATCTGATCCTCCAAAGGAAAGAAAGACTCTCCCTATAAAAAACAAGAGATGGAAGAGGTGTTGTGACTCCTCACTGCAACACCCTACAACACAGAATTATGCTGCTGCAGCAATAATGCTGTCCTGGAGGAGGATGCTTGGCCTCAAGCCTAGATGTGATACAAATCAATAAAACTCCTTCAAGAGGCTTCTCAAGAAAGGAGAAGGATTCCTAAGTAGGATATCCTTGTGCTAAGCAGCACAACAACTCAGCTAAACAGTCGGGACTGCAGAAATGTCTAAGCAGACATGAAATCAATAATCATATGCATGTGTAACAATGACTGCCTTGCCCTCCTTTTAAACACATGAGAGATCCCTCTCCATGGGTCCCACTCTATTAGGGTTTCCTCCTTCAAGGAATATTCCCTCCTCTTTCTCTGTTCTGTCCCATAGGATGCTTTCCACCTCATATCTCTGCGCTATTTGACTTGGTCAAACTTGACCTAGTCTCCTTGCAAATGTCTCCTTTCACACATGAGGGTGTGAAATCTAGTTACATTTCTGATCCCTTTTCATACTTAGAGGGATTTCATCCATGTTTTTATTTTTTTGGGCCTCCTCACCCAATTATTCAACTCATAAGTGAAAATAGACAAAATTAATATTCCAATTTATTGAAGGAGAAATTTGGAATATTACAGTCCTCCCCTCCCAAATGTTGCTTGTCCTCAAGCAATTACAAGGATAGAACTGAGTGGTTACTCCCAAGGCATAGAGACTAAAAAGTGTTGGGAAAACACTTTCCCGAATGGATCCTCCATCCCCAAGAAATCATCCAAACAAAATGAGTCACCTCCCAACATGGAAACTCCTGAAAATCTCCTTCCACCTCAAGCTATGGAAATGAAGGTAGGCTGAAAATCTGAATATGATAAGCATCATAGCTCACCCCATGTTTTCCTTCTCTCCACTCATGATAAGTGTAGAGTGTGTGTTGATCCTCGGCTGCAAAATTATTGCCCTCAAATGGAAAAGTGAAGAACAATCCTCCAAAGAGTTCTCCTCCAACAATGAAGAACAAGCTAGCCCAAAATATTCCATCCATGATGAATAGGACATGATCATCATAGAAAATTCTAATGAGAAGTTTTCTGAAGGTTTTACATGATGATACATGATACAAACAATGTCTCAAAAGGACACAACGCAGTCTCATCCACTTCAAATCCCGTAAATAGTGTGGCAAGTAGTGTACAAAAATCATCTCATCTACTAATAAATAGTAAATGGCTGAATGTGTCATCAATACATGATCAAATACTTTCCCATGATTATACAATGGATGAATATCAATCTCATGGCCCACCTCAAAAGAGAACAAACATGTGGCTGTGGTGGCCATATCTCCTCCCATGCTCCCATTAGAACATGTAGTGCAGAAAATGTGGGAGTTTTCTCCCCTCAAGGACACATCCAACTTATGTGTCAATCTCCTAATCATGCTCTCAAAAAAAATAGTACCAATATCAGCAAGTGAAGACATGATCAGTACAAGAATGAAGGAAATATTGATGGCTTCATGTGGTGCTTGAAGATATCAACAATCTCCTAGGTGTGTACAGCGCAGTTTTACAAGCTGCTTCTTGAGAAAAGTATAAGGAAAAATGTTTCTTTTTACATGGTAATCATGCATGTATTAATATGTTACATGTTTGACTGCAAAAACTGAACATACATGTGATGAAAAAACATTTTTCCAAGCTTGCCCTCTTGTGAAGCAATGCATTGCATAGTAATGGTAAGAGTATGCAAATAAATGAACAAAATTCTTACCATATGCCAGAAGTAAGATGGTACATGGTGTTGAGCCCCAAAGATGTCCTTTCCCTTTACCAAATTTCACTTCATTTCCTTTGTCCCTTATCAATTACAGGCTTAAATGGTCAATAGGATTGATTAAAGTCACTTTAGGAATGTATACAATGATTGACTTGCTATATTTTCATGGTTTTGTTGTTGTAGTAATTTTTTACTAGACTCAGCTACAGAATGCAGCCATTCTGTAGCCAGTCGCCTATTCCGCAGCTATCTTCATGTTCTCACAGGTTACAGGTGTCACTTCAAGGAAAAACACATATGGTTGAATTCCACAACACTCCCACATCATTTATTTCTCTCTACGAAGTCTGAGAAAGAATCTACAGGTGGTTATGCACGTGGAAGAGATCAAAGCTAAGAAGCAGATTCCTACCAGGACAGGGACTCTACAGATGTCTCCAACAAAGTACGAGGCTTCCATAAGAGTTCTAATTTGATTTTGATTGAAAAATACACTTGTTCTTGTTTCTTCTCAAGGGTAGTTATGTATTTCTTTTATAAGAATGACTTGGAAGACCGAGAGACAGCTAGCTAGATTGATGTTTTGTTGCTAGATCTCAAAAGACCGTAATACTCTGTTTTTGAAATAATTTTCCTTTAATGAAAGAAGTACCGCTTTATTGCAAGATCTGAGGCAATCTTGAGGATATTTGTATGCTAATCCGGTAGTAGAGGGCCCCTACTGCCCGAGAAGCTCTGTGCACATTGTTTAGATAAGTAACTTTAGCCTTGTTGTATTCCTAGCTTCAGTAATTTTCTGAACTTTGTGTTTTATACTCACATGCATTGGATGCTACAGTCTAGTCTTGTTCTTACGAATTATTCCAAAATATCACTAATATTGAATGAGATATAACTGTAGTATTTTAGGAATTAGTTGCATTTTTCTGAACTTTATGTTTTTGTGCTCAATTACATCAATTGTTACAGCTAGTCTTGTTCTTACGAATTGTTCCAAAATATCACTTACACTGAATGAGACACAGCTGTGGTGTTTTAGAGCTTAGTTGCGTTTTTTTGAACTTTATGTTTTTATGCTCATTTACATCACATGTTACAGCCAGTCTTGTTCTATGAATTGTTCCAAAATACCACTAACACCGAATGAGACAGAGCTGTAATATTTTAGTGATTAGTTGCATTTTAGTTTAGTTGTAATACTCCGGAGGTTAATGGCACCCTAGTTTAGTTTCTGTTCACTGTGTTTCAAGTTAGTCTAATTTCATTCTAGTTCTGTTATGGTCACTATATTTTAAGTTTGATTAGCTAGTTGAATTAGACTTCACGGCCTTCATTATTTACAAACCACTCCTGTTCTTAATTTCTACTAATACATCATCATCATAGGAACAAGAATTGGTAATGTCATTTTGAAGTCTTGACTGTTCTGCAACCTCTCATAATTTCACAAACTGCCTCTTTTCCAAAGCTATTCCAAAAGATTTCTAATTCTTGAATGAGGTTTAACAGTGATATTTTGAGTTGTGGAATGGATTAATTTCGGTGTCATAGGTTAATTTAGAGTATAATTCTTCACTAGGTTGCAGACTATCTTTTTCCAAATGTGTTCCAACAAATTTCTAGCCATGGTTGAGATTTTCTCTGTGATATTGTAGATTGTTGTTTACTTAGAAGAACCTCATTACATTAAACTTATCCTTTTCTCAAATTATTCCAACATATTTCTAATGAATGAATTGGACTGAGTTCATGCTATGAGTTATTTTTCTTGTTAAAGTATTGCATTTTCTGTTCTCAAGTGCCATACATAGTTTAGAATAGGTTTTGCTCTGTTTTAGTGTGACCAACAACTTCTCTTTACCAACACTTAGTTCTTTTCCTCTTAGAATAAAAACACAAAACCAAAAACATTGAAAAAACACTAAACACAACGTAGTGAGAAACAGATACCTAGGCACATATAGTGCACTTCACTTCAACAGTTTACTAGCCCTGGTTGACAATTTATGACATCAATTTAGGAACACTAAGTTGAGCAGACATTTTGGCACCGTTGTCGGGGAAGTGTAACTAGGTAGCCTTGTTTCTTACCTCCCAAAAACAATGATATGCATAGAGAAAGAGACTCAAGGGGTAGATTCATAAGAAGAAGAAGCTTGATTCCTAGAACACCACTTGTTCCACCAAGACCAAGAGGCAGCACACCTCCAACTCAAACCCACATCCCATACTTTACTGATCATAGACTTCCAGAAGACTTAAGATCAGATATTCCATTAGAAAGACCTTCCACTTCATCCACTGAACCTGTCCTAGAAGAAGATTCAAGAACCCATGCTAGAGACATAAACTTTTCCACTTCCACAGGAGAATCAACCATGGCAGAAGAAGGGGGAGGAGGAGTCTTTAACGGAGAACATACACTATTTGGAGGGGGTAGAGGTATAGGTAGAGGAGGAGGTAGAGGTGAAGAAGGAGGCAGAGGAAGAGGTAGAAGGGAAATGGGAAGCTCTTTTGGGTTTCTTATAGTAGATGAAGAAACCAATGCAACTATGAAAAACATTTAACCCTCTATCCTTCCAAACTTTTATGGACTCAAAAGTGAAGATCCTGAAACCTTCCTATTTGAATTTGAAGTCCTATGTAGAACTTATGATTACTTACAGGATGCCCAAAAACTTAAATTGTTCCCTTCAACATTGAAAGGAGCAACATTAAAATGGTTTATGAGTTTGATCAACAGTTATATTAGGACATGGGAAGACATGAAACATGCATTTCTAGAGAGCTATTTGGATTACTGTATGCTAGTCAGACATTCTGCAACCAGCTAGACATTCTACAGCCAGATATCCTGAAGGCAATTATCCAGCAACACTTTTTCAGCAACAAATTGACCTTGCACACCTATGTCAACAAGAAAAATCAAATAAATTATGAATATTGAATAATCAATGATTTTCAAAGGAGGAAAAAGCATATCAAAACCACAAAAATTAAAGGAAAGGCAAAGGTAAAGTTGTAAAATTATTATGATGACAGAATATGAAAGTTATACTATAGTTAAGTCATGTATGATTCAAAAAGTTGTTTTAATTATTTGTGTTGATCATGCCTATTAAACCTATCATAAAAACTTTGGACAAAATCCTCTCCACTTCGCCATATCAAATCATCATTTAAAACTTAACGGTTAAGTACTGAAGTGACCTAATTAGTCACGTCACTAGGCCTAAGTATTCAGTGATGATTTTGAATTTCTCATGAAATGTTTCCGCGGTCTTTTCTCCCATGATGGCTCTCAAACTCATTAATTCATGTAAATCACCCTCACTACATTTCACTCATTCTATAACCTCTTCATATCATCCTTCCGTAGCTAATTCCTACTGCATAAACAGAGAAAAGCACCTTTGGGGCAAAAACAACTCTTTAACAACCATTTTCACAGTGGATAGAAGAGCAGTAAATTGAAGGTTGAAAAGAGAAGCCATGGGTCTCATAGTAAGGTCTGAACCAGTCGGAACCAAATACTTAGAGGGTTACCCACAAATTAGAGAAATGCTACAGCAGGCTGGGTGGTTACAATTTTTGGAAAAATTTAATGGTTTTCATAAAGAGGTAACTAAAACATTTGCACGGTCCTTCAATGGAGCAGAGGTCGAAATAGGAGATGTTAAATTCACTATTACAGAAGCTTTCATTGCAGAAGTACTGGAATTACCCAGGCAAGGAGAACAATGGTTCAAAAATAGGGAATTTCATAATGAGGCATGGAGGCAAATGCTTAAATCACCAGGTATGGATGTTTCAATTTTTAAGAAGGGCATTCCTAGCTCAGCATTGAAGAATAAATGGCGGAATATGTTGCTCATTTTGCAAAAAATTATAACTTTTGAGGGAAGGTTTGGTACCCTTTATGTTTATCATATCCGGTCAATGATGCATTTCTTAGATGAAGAAATCAATTTACCGTTTTTCCTACTTCATAGTCTGAAGAGAATGGCCTCTAACGTTCAAAAGAGGGTTCAATTCCTGGAAACCACTTTGTACCACCACGGCCTAGTTAAAATCCTGATAGAACATCATTTGAGAAAGGTGGGAGACAATTGGGATGCGTTTCTAGTGAGAATCACTTTGAAGAACCCAAGGAATCTCCATATGAAGGCAAACTTACAAGAAGAAGCAGGAGAGGGAAAATTTCCAAAGCTGTTGAAACTAAAACTGGTAAGTCCATACAAGAGGATAGTGAGGAGATAATTTCTGAGAAATTGACTGAAATTAAGAAACAACTTAAAAAGGAGAAGATGATAAGAAGGTATGCCAAGGAGAGAGGTGACGGATCATCTCAACCAAGACGAAGCCACAGGCTTAGAGGTATATTGAAGAAAACAGGGGTTAGACAAATGGGAATTATAAACATTAAGGATGAAGAGACACCAACTGCTAGATCACCTGAGTACCAGTACGAGGAGGATCTTGATGAAGGAGCTCCGGAGATAGACCCAGCACAACAACAAATTTATAATTATGTTGAGACATTAGAGAAGAGAGCCTCAAAAAGTAGAGACAGAACTCCTAGCCCACCAGAATCTGCAATTGATATGTTAAGAAGAGACAAATATGAGTTAGAAGTACTCAATAGGCATATCAAGAATGAGAATGACATTTTAAGGGAGCAGGTTAAGCTGAAAAGTGATATGAATACAACTCTCTCTCTACAAATGGAAAAATTGTACAAGGCTACTGAGAAATTGAAGAAGAAAAACAAAAAGTTGAGCAGGGCACTTATAAATTTGAGATTCAAGTTGGTCATAAATAAGCCTAGGAGGCCATTTACTATCAGGAAAAGCAGAAGAAGGAGCCTAGATGTCCTAGCAGAAGTCTCAGAATATATGAGTTGATTGCATGAGGACATGCAAAAACTTTGCAGTGGGGGTATGTTGAGCCCCAAAGATGTCCTTTCCCTTCACTAAATTTCACTTCATTTCCTTTGTCCCTTATCAATTACAGGCTTAAATGGTCAATAGGATTGATTAAAGTCACTTTAGGAATGTATACAATGACTGAATTGCTATATTTTTATGGTTTTGTTGTTGTAGTAATTTTTGACTAGACTCAACTACAGAATGCAGCCATTCTGTAGCCAGTCGCGTATTCCGCAACTATCTTCATGTTCTCACAGGTTACAGGTGTCAATTCAAGGAAAAATGCATATGGTTAAATTCCACAACACTTCCACATCATTTATTGCTCTCTACGAAGTCTGAGCAAGAATCTACAGGTGGTTATGCACGTGGAAGAGATCAAAGCTAAGAAGCATATTCCTACCATGACAGGGACTCTACAGATGTCTCCAGCAAAGTACGAGGCCTCCACAAGAGTCTAATTTGATTTTGATTGAAAAAGACACTTTTTCCTATTTCTTCTTAAGGGTAGTTATGTATTTCTTTTATAAGAATGACTCGGGAGACCAAGAGACAGCTAGCTAGATTGATGTTTTGTTTCTAGATCTCAAAAGACCATAATACTCTGTTTTTGAAATACTTTTCCTTTAATGAAAGAAGTACCTCTTTATTGCAAGATCTGAGGCAATATTTAGGAAATTTGTATGCTAATCTGGTGGTAGAGGACCCTACTTCCCGAGAAGCTCTGTGCACATTGTTTAGATAAGTAACTTTAGCCTTGTTGCATTCCTAGCTTAAGCAATTTTCTGAACTTTGTGTTTTATACTCATTTGCATTGGATGCTACAGCCAGTCTTATTCTTACGAGTTGTTCCAAAATATCACTAACATTGAATGAGATATAACTGTAGTATTTTAGGAATTAGTTGCATTTTTCTAAACTTTATGTTTTTGTGCTCAATTACATCAATTGTTACAGCTAGTCTTGTTCTTACGAATTGTTCCAAAATATCACTAACATTGAATGACATAGGACTGTAGTATTTTAGGAATTAGTTGCATTTTTTTGAAATTTATGTTTTTATGCTCATTTAAATCACACGTTGCAGCCAGTCTTGTTCTATGAATTGTTCCAAAATACCACTAACACCGAATGAGATAGAGCTGTAAGATTTCAGTGATTAGTTGCATTTTAGTTTAGTTGTAATACTCCGGAGGTTAATGGCACCCTAGTTCAGTTTCTGTTCACTGTGTTTCAAGTTAGTCTAATTGCATTCTAGTTCAGTTATGGTCACTATATTTTAAGTTTGATTAGCTAGTTGAATTAGACTTCATGGCCTTCACTATTTACAAACCACTCCTATTCTTAATTTCTACTAATACATCATCATCATAGGAACAAGAATTGGTAATGTCATTTTGAAGTCTTGATTGTTCTGCAACTTCTCATAATTTCACAAACTGCCTCTTTTCCAAAGCTATTCCAAAATATTTCTAATTCTGGAATGAGGTTTAACAGTGATATTTTGAGTTTTAGAATGGATTAATTTCGGTTTCATAGGCTAATTTAGAGTAGAATTCTTCACTAGGTTGCAGACTATCTTTTTTTCCAAATGTGTTCCAACAAATTTATAGCCATGGATGAGATTTCCTCTGTGACATTGTAGATTGTTGTTTACTTATAAGAACCTCATTGCATTAAACTTATCCTTTTCTCAAGTTATTCCAACATATTTCTAATGAATGAATTGGACTGAGTTCATGTTATGAGTTATTGAGTTCATGCTATGAGTTCTGTTCTCAAGTGCCATACATAGTTTAGAATAGGTTTTTCTCTGTTTTAGTATGACCAACAACTTCTCTTTACCAACACTTAGTTCTTTTCCTCTTAGAACAAAAACACAAAACCAAAAACATTGGAAAAACACTAAACACAACGTAGTGAGAAACAGATACCTAGGCACATATAGTGCACTTCACTTCAATAGTTTACTAACCCTGGTTGACAATTTATGACATCAATTTAGGAACACTAATTTGAGCAGACACGTGGATCCATGAGTGAGTTCTCCATAGTTTTTTGGCATGCTATGAAGACGAATGAACCATGTGCTGCAAGAAGATAATCCTCCTCATGCTTGGAAACCCAAGTCAAGAAGAATATGTCATAGTGATAGATGCCTCTATCCACCACTCTATCATCATCACCTCCTCCTTGTTCACCAAGTGCATCCAAAGTGAAGTGATCCTGGGGACACTCCCTCCATAAGTATCTGCTCCCAAGTGACAGCGATGTGAGATCATGCAAATAAGCTCCTGTCAATACAAAGCTTTGTTCTTTGACATGCTTCTTGTTGAAGACTAGTCTAGTAATGCTGCTACAAATAAGAAGTTCCCTCCAAGGTGGAAGTACCTCTCTATCATCAAAATTCAAGGAGGTAATGCCATCTCCTCCTCCTGAAACATCATACAAAGTGTGAGAGAAAATCTACCCTTGCTCTCCCAAGAACAAGCAAAGCAACAAAGTATTTTTGCTGCCTCCCCATACTTCCATCATACAACTCATGTGATGAAGACACAATGAATGATATGAGTATCACATCAACACCATGCATCCATACTCTATGTTTCCCAATGATGCAAGTATCCTACCATCTATCTTCCTTCCTCCTACTCTTAGGAAGAGTGTATGCCGAGTGATGGCCAAACTCTTTCAAGAGTAACCAGCGCAGCCAAGCCTCTTGTTGCCCAATGTCATAGATATGCAAGTAGCCTCCCAAATCCTTGCTCATCAACCAAATCCACTCAATCACTTATGGATGCTTTCTCCTTCTCTTCATCTTAGTACTCCTCCCCTGAGGGCTACCATCCTCCCAAACCAAATCTTTGTCTTTGCACTTCATGGGATTTTGAAATGCAACCTTCTCAAGGATCAATGAGACCCTATAAGGACCCAAATAGGTGGTAGGAAAAAACCTCCCATCATGATGTGTGTGGCTCAAGGAATGTCCAACACAAGCATGAGATATTTTATCCATCCCAAGATGTCCTCCATCTTCTATCTGCTCCTGTGAGAAAGGAATAAAATCATTGCACTCCATGGTGTTTTGTTGTGCATCTCTAATGAGATCTCTCCTTGAGACCTCCCTCTCAATAATAGTCTTCCAAAACCAATGAGGTCTTGGATCTGTTGAAAGTAGAAGTTCCTCTTTGAGCTGAGAGGAGCTCATTGAGAAAGTGTCATCTTGAAAGGAGAAATGGTTTCGGACTCCAAGATGTCCACAATATTCCTTCAAGTCTTCAAACCCCAATCTCAAGTGCGATGAACAATCCAACAATGGCTCATAAGAATGATGGTTTTCTTCCTCCTTGAATGTTTCCATGTTTCACAGCGCAGTGCAACCAAGTTGCTCTATAGTAGCAATGGGATTTGACCCTTGGTCATGTAAAATTAAATCTCCACAATGATCAAAAGAATTTGCTGCAATAATAGATTGTGGAAATATTTTCATACCTTGATGTGAATTTGGAACCTCTTGTAGGGCTGCAAGATTTCCTTCCTCCAAAGTGTTGGTTGCCCCAACTGTTGATACATGTAGCTGCTCCTCCATGAGTGTGACATCGTTATCACAAGGCTCCTCAAGTGGTGGTGTGACCTTCTCTTCCTTTGATATTTCTCCATCAAAGGTTTTGATCAACCCTTGAGTGAACTCTACAAAAGCTTTCACCCTTGCATGGCTCAAGTGGCTTCTCCACCAATCATAGGCTTCACCCTCCAAGTGCACCGCTGAGATTTCAACAGCCTCTTTCCCTGCTACAGGATGTAGTATGAAAAATGCCTCCAACTTTCTCACCCAAGTTCTTGCTGTAGATAACCCATCAAAGGTAGACAACAAAAATCTATTGCCTTTGATTTCTCTTCTGCTGCAGGGTCTCTTCTCTTCCTTCAACTGGATGAAATGAGGGAAATCTATAGTTTCTTTGAAGGATCTAGGTTGAGATCTGTACTCAACAAGGTAATCACTTAGAATCAAATGATCCAAGTTTCTTTCATGCTCATTATATTCTGCTTGATGAGAATAGGAAGTGCATGGTCCTTCCTCTTCTTCTTCTTCAATATTCTTGACCTCCTTGGAGAGGTTCTCTCTAGATCTAAATACTAATGAGAGTAATCTCATCTTCTTCATCATTCTAATCTTCTTGGGCTAAGACTCACGGACTGAGCCAAGAAAGTTGCTTTGATACCACTGTAATATCCCAAATCTAGAATATCTAGCAAGGCATGACTGGAAAACGCATTTTCCAGTAATGGTTGCTATAGGAATTGAAACCAAGACCTTGATCCCTTAGAAAAATGTGTCTATGTGTTGAATCCAAGAGGAGGCTCCAAATAAATCCTTCTAAGTGGGTTAAACAGATCTCCCACACTTAGATGTCCTCAAAAGTGCCCCATGAAGGGACTGCAACAAATGTATGAACATACAATAGATCAACATTGATATTTTATTAGCTGTGAGACAAGAAGATATAGATAGCCAACAAATAATGTTATAGCAGTAGAAAGAGTACAAATTCTTGAGGAAACATCCACTCAAGAAAGGCAATTCAAACCTCAACAAGACATGTACATGAAATAGAAGAACACTATTATATCTGCATAAACCCAGGCTAAGAGGACGCAGATTATAAGAGGTATTGATTTATATTGCATAATAACAGAAAGACATGACAATGTATGGCTCAAGAAATAATGGGGAGAAAGATCTCAACCCCTGGAAACAATAATACAACAATCCTTGAAAAGATTGGCTGAAATATACAAAATGGAAAAAATGTCAGAGTTGTTGGGCAGCAGCTGCAACTCTGGAAACTAGAAATTAATAGAGAAGGCTGAAGATGATAAACTATCTAAAGTATACCTCCTCCGATGGATCTCCTAATTGGAAGGCTGATCCTTACACTTGATATCTCACCCTCCAATCCACAATGCAAACCCCACAGCAAATGCACCATGAAAATAACGCAGTTACTGAAGCAAACTGCATTTTAGGGGAAAGGGAGTGAGTTGGCCCAATGCCAAGATCTGAAATAAGTTCCAATGGCTCCCAATATGATCCTCCAAAGGAAAGAAAGACTCTCCCTCTGAAAAACAAGAGATGGAAGAGGTGTTGTGACTCCTCACTGCAACACCCTGCAACACAGAATTACGCTGCTGCAGCAATAACACTGTCCTGGAGGAGGATGCTTGGCCTCAAGCCTAGATGTGAGAAAAATCAGTACAACTCCTTCAAGAGGATTCTAAAGAAATGATAAGGATTCCTAAGCATGAGATCCTTGTGCTAAGCAGCACAGCAACTCAGCTAAACAGTCGGGACTGCAGAAATGTCTAAGCAGACATGAAATCAATAATCATATGCATGTGTAACAATGGCTGCCTTGCCCTCCTTTTAAACACATGAGAGCTCCCTCTCCATGGGTCCCACTCTATTAGGGTTTCCTCCTTCAAGGAATATTCCCTCCTCTTTCTCTGCGTTGTCCCATAGGATGCTTTCCACCTCATATCTCTGTGTTGTTTGACTTGGTCAAACTTGACCTAGTCTCCTTGCAAATGTCTCCTTTCACACATGAGGGTGTGAA
This sequence comes from Pinus albicaulis, assembly GCA_034641835.2. Taxonomy (NCBI): domain Eukaryota; kingdom Viridiplantae; phylum Streptophyta; class Pinopsida; order Pinales; family Pinaceae; genus Pinus; species Pinus albicaulis. The sequence goes on from CM076579.1 coordinate 518,816,869, forward strand.
ATATAGTTCCATTGCTGATCCCTTTTCATACTTAGAGGGATTTCATCCATGTTTTTATTGTGTTTGGGCCTCCTCACCCAATTATTCAACTCATAAGTGAAAATAGACAAAATTAATATTCCAATTTAATGAAGGAAAAATTTGGAATAATACATTATAACATGCCAAAGAACAAAAACCTCTCTCAGTTTTTCAAAATGCGTTATGGTTAGAGATATACGGACCTACCCTTTGAGCCTTATTTATTTAGAAATGTTTTGAAGATTTTGGATTTTTTGACAGTTTTTAACACAATCACTAGGTCAAAAAATACAGTGTGCCCCACGCCGTGCTTTTTATGGGGGCTTCCAAATTACAAATGGATTTCATATTTGGGTTTCTGATCACTTATACATCACTTCTAGCCCCTCGGAGAAAAATTTCAGCAATTTCTCATAGGAGAAAAGGGCTAAAACCCACTCAAAAAACACCTTTATTCCCTCCTTTTGAACATGTCACTATGTTTCTAGAGTACCTGTGGCAGAATGGATTTTTTGGGGGCTAGGAGTAGTCTTTTTCAGTGCTTGAGGATCCTATCATGTAACCAAAAGGAATATACTTCTCCATCATCTTTCATATCGGGATTTGGACCTCAGGAAGGCCTCCAAAATCCACTTCCACCAATTTCGCTATGTTTTCTCCTAGCACGTTGCGTTTTTTCTTGAAATTCACTTCTCTCGGTTGACTCAATCCAAATTCGACCTCCACTGATGTAATTTTTTCATTTTTGAGTTGTGATGATGTAATCATGTGTAATTATTCTAGTTAGAGTAAAAATGAGGTGGATACATGCTTGTAAATGTCATTTATGGTCAAATGTATCAGTTTCTCTATCTTGACGAGATTTTTGTTAACCTCTGTAGTCTTTAGGTTTCAGGTGAGGGAGTCATGTGAACTGCTCCTCCACTCTAGGATTCAACCCCTGAGTGAGGGGAAATGGTTTTTTTTCTATTTGTATGCATTTCTTAGTCATTTTCTTGGTTGGACATCAGAGGGTGAAACTATTGTAGCTTTTTGCTTCAGATTTTATTCATAAATTCAAAGGACCAATTATAGCTATTATCTAGGAATTCATCTGCGATGAGTTTTTGATGGTGTATTTTATTTTTTATAGTCTTTTATAAATTATATACATGTTCTATTTCCATACCTTGCTTTATTCAGTGATCTTCCTAAAATATTGATAAGTAGAATTCTTCATAAGCTCTGTTTTGTTTGGGAATATAATTTTATGTTTTCTTCCTTCTATTTTAATGAATTCATGACACATGCTCATTAAGACCGTCCTTTATTTTCAAACCCTACACTACACTGAAAAAACCCTAATCCCATCACTACATCATCGCTACCTTTATCCTTTATATATTTGCAGTTGTAACCATTTGATATATTTGACCTGGCTACCTGTTTTTCATCCTTGATCCAACAGAAAAACCATCAAACTTTCAAAACCCTAGAGCTGACTAGCCTAAAATCCAGTCTTCATCTAGTCAAACCTTTTGGTTGTGATTCCACAAAGAGTTCCCTCTCTTTTTTGGTAGGGCTAGCTATGAAACTAAAATCTTGGTTTGAGTTTACCTCTGTTGATATCCTTTCTCAGCCTTGGGACATTGTGGAGGCTAATAGGCTTTACCATGTATCTCGCCATTACCGGTCAAGGGATTCCTAGGCCTACGACGTCTCCACCCTCTGGGCTTTAACATGTATCCCAACCCGGGATTCCTAGGCTCAATCAAGGGTACCACCATTGAGCTTTACTGTGTATCTCACCATCACTAATGAAGGGATTACTAGGCTGAATTTAGGTGTTCGCATCCATGCTTTACCATGTATCCTGTTAGGGTCCTATAATAATAGGATTCATAATTTTTATTTGACTTTGATTAGTCTTGTAATATGTACATACTTTGCTTTCTGCAAATTGTTTTCCCATATTAGAAAAAAAAATGTAAAGAGGTAAAATTCCTAAAAGAAAAATCAAAGGACTTGAAATAAAAAATATAAAAAAGAATACGAAAATGGACCCCAAACAAAAAGAGATAAAAATAAAACATGAAAGTGATGCAAATCCAAATGCCACTACTATTTAATTTTACTGCAAAAAACTTAAGTTTGTGTGAAACTTGTTAAAAAGCCACAATCCATGAAGGTTCAACAACTTAATCTTAACCTCTCATGCTTTAAATTTCATGTTGTTAGATAGGGAATAAAGATCTAGCCAAACAGTTTAATCTTGGCAGACTAGTAGTTAGGTAGAGAATAATAAGGAGCTCAATAGTTTAATCTGACCCCTTGGAAGAAATAAGGATAGAATTAGTTAGTTTTTTGTTTAAAATAAAAATGGATAAGGGTTTTGCAAGCTCAAACGCACCCATGTAAATGAAGAAAAAATGTTAGCGTAGCAGATGGGTAGGTACAAGCAGTTTTTATAAACATGGATAAGCATAAAATTGGTCATTTCATTTACTAACTTCTTTCAAAAATCATCCCCTTGTAAAAATAATCCATCCCCTCCATTTTCATTCTTTCCCCTTATTTCATTCTTTTCCCCCTTGCAAAAATCCCCTTTTCCTAAGTTAAAAAACACATTTTTACTTAAGAAAAGTAAAACCCTTTAGCTAATTCCCCTTATATTAAAAAATACCAAAAAACTCAAAAAATAGTTTTATTCCAAGTATAAATGTTAAAATTTTATATCGGGACTCACAATGATGAAATCTATTCTCAATATCATGTTTTACACTATTCTTAGTGTATTTGACATATCCCACATTACATTACTTTATTAACATTAACTTAATCTATTAACTCTTGTATTAACTCTTTACCCCGTATTAATATAAATCCTTTATATACTATTCCCCACCCATATCTTTATTTTAACCTATGTTTTAAATTCCCCACATGTTATATAATCCTGCATCCCATAGGTAAAATTATTAAACCATGTTAATTATTTCGGTCCCACTGTATATATTCCCCGCCAATTATTATATTACACTTACCAACATTCCATATGTTAATATAATAACCTCCGCCTATCATAAATAAAGTCCCGACTATGTATTTAAAACTTAGTTTTAATAAATATTAACCTCCTGCATAGTCTAAAACACTAGGACCCACGCCATCTCAACGCGCGACTCCATCGCATCATCTCAGCCTTCTGATATTCATCTGCCAGATCCGACAGCGGCTATAGCGTATCACGTGTTTCATTTCCCGATAACTAGCATACCCCAAGCCTTACGAAATATGCAGTTTTCGGCATCTCCCAATCTACTACATGGCGTCCTTTTATTCGATCGCACCATTTAAAATAAAATAGCCAACCGCCTCCAGAGCCTGCGAAAACTGCTTGGTGGTTTTCTCCCCTGCGCCTAAACCACCCTGCCAATTCAATATTGACCACCCATTAAATGCATTAGTTGTTAATAAAAATGCATAAAACTCCCCATTTGCATCCTTTTTACACCTTTCTGTTATATTTAAACTAAAGAAGCTCTGTCGACTAGTTTTTCTGCTACTAGATTGCCACCAACTCCACTTTCAAGCCAAATTGAAGCAAAAAACAACCATCTGTCGCTACAAACATTGCTAAAGTCATCCAAGTGCTATTAAAGACCAACAAAGCTTTTGAAAGATTTCTTCCACCTCAAAAACCCTCCTGCATAGAAAATCTTCATTTTCCAGGTATTCTTCAAAAGAACATACCTATTCCTTGACATAAAGAAGTAATACAGCTAAATTGAATCATTTAGGATCCTTTTGCAATCCTAAAAGCCTAATTACTTCCTAAAAACCCTTTTTCTATAAACCCTGGGCATATTTTCATATATTTTGAAGCCTTGGCCTGTTAAAGATCACAGATTAAGTAAACTGAAGAAGTTTAAAGCCTCTATATACCTGAAAAATACTTTTGTGCCTTTCAATTCATTTTCTACAGACTTTAGGTGTCTTTTTACCAAAATTCAAAGGTCTTGAGACTACTTTTTTTCATAAAAATTGCACTATAAGCCCTGGACATCTTTTGCAGAAACTTTAAGGTCTTGAGATTGCCTTTTTTTAAGAGATTACAGTTTAAGCTAGTTGAGCAAGTTTATACCTTTTCAGACAAAAGATAAGTCCCTGTTCTATCCAAAAATCATTCTGCAACTTATTATTATTTCCAGAGGTGCTCCTACAGGCCTAAATCAGTATTTCTAAGGTCAAAAGAGTAATAATTGATAAATCAATCAAAGCAATGGCTTCTAAAAATATTGTACCTATCATTTCTCTACAACCCCTTTTTTTAGATATATATCACATTCCATTAGCTAACATAGACTTCAAAATTACTGATACAATGACAGAATTCAACCTTCTTGAGCTCCACTACTGGAGCCAAGAAAAATCCATAGATCAAGCTGATGAAGTTTTCACCTGGGAGTCTAATTTACCAAAATATGTTTTCCCTCAGACCTTTCAATGCCTAGAAGTGATTAGACTTTTTCAATCATGCTACTTTCCTGATCAAAGAGCCATCATAAACCCTGAAAAATAAGTCTTATTTACCATTATTGTAGATTCAATTAATCAAATGCTCCAAATACAACCCAGGCCTGATGAAATCCTTTATCCATTGAGGCCCACACTTAGTTATACCTCAAACTGGACTTCCCCAAGAGCTTCCATCTATTTCAAGCCTTCATGCCTTCTTCTGTAGAAATTCCCAAAATAAATCCTCCATACCCTTCTGCAAAATTCTCTGAAAGGACAAGAGATATCATTTCCATTTTGTCTTTCATTCTTGGCTACTTTACAAATGATAATGTTGATGTTGCAGTGTTAGGGTTTCTATCTACTTTCACACCTGTTCAGCCTCCTACTACCATTTTTAACTTTGCCCATTATATTACTGACAGTATTCATCAACAGTTGGTCAAAATGCCTTCTGAAGGTGTTTTCAAGTATTCTTCATTTTTACTTCACATGTTCCTATACTTTCAGTCTCAAAAGTTTAATATAAACCTTCAGAAGCTTAATGTGGAAGGAAATCATAAATCAGTCATCTTTTGGACTTCCTTGATAAGAAAAGATTCCAATGAGTTCACCTATACAGATTTTACGGATTCCTTCATTCATACTTTGATAAATTTTCTGAACAACAGCATGCAGCTTAGAGTTAGTGAAGAAATTAAAAAGGTTTTGCAGATGTCAGAGCATAATAGGACAAGTGATTGGTGCTTGTACCAAATTCACACTAAAATAAGAGTATATGGATCAAGTCTTGTTCCATATAAACTACCTAAATACCTCCCTATGAGGTTATTTTCCCTTGAATACATATGGCAGATTCTTATTTCAGATGCAATTAATTTTTTAGCAGCAAAGAAGAAGACACAATTCAAATTGAAGAATCAGGTTGGCCCTTTTATATGTAACAATAGAGATGCAGGTCTTGAGGCAGAAAAATGTTTACACGAGTTTAAATTCAGCAAAAGTTTCCTACAGTATTATGATCCCCTTGGAGTTATTAGTAAAATGAGAGTTAAATGCAAATTAACTCCATATGTACATGAAAAGAAGCTAGAGATTGAGAAATTATCAAACCAATTTGAATTGTTAGAGAACACATTGGCAGAGGCGGGGAAGTAAAGTGATACTAGTCAAACTTTGAAAACTCCGGCCCAAGAAGACAGGAATGTAAAAAGGAATAGAGAGGAAGGATCCTATACTGTAGAGACTACAACATAGACCAAGTTTAAATTGAGATACAGTAAAAAGCCAAAGCTAAATCCTACTAATAAAGAAGTAGAAACAATAGAGGTGGTTGATACAAAAATTGCAAAAAAATACAATGCACCTCCTACAATAATTGAAGAATAACAACGGCCTACTACTTCAAAGACTTAGTTAATTCAAAAGTAGCATAGTATAGAAGTTTCTTCATCTAAAAAACTGGCAGAAAAGGACATGGATATGAAAGAAAAATACAAAGAAATCAAAGCCAGAAATGAAGAAATTAAAACAGAAATATATTCTCAGTATATAAAACAAACTCCTGGCATCCAGAATAGGCTACTTTCAGCCTTTGATTATAAGAATAAAAAAATTCAGATGACATTTCTTCAACCTACATTTTAGACTCCTAAGTCATCCTCTGATTATAAAAAGATAGATTTTGAAGTCCCAGTCCAGGATATTCATCCTCTGGACCAAATTGAGTTTCATAGGCAGGCAGTGGAGATGATTTATTCGAAAATGACCAACAAGGCCATGAGTGTATAGAAACTACAAAACACTCTGGAAAATATCAAAAATCAGCTCAAATTGGAGAAAGCATCTTCACAGGAAAAAGACACTAGAATTAAATCCTTGGAAAAACTAGTAATTGAAGTAGGATATGATCCTCAAAATGTAAAAGTTGCAGAGGAATTGATCAAGAATAAAAATGCAAACATTGATACATTAAAGAAGCAACTAAATCTACCTCCTACAGAACATCCTCAAGCCAAGGAAGTCTTACAGGATACTAATCAGAAAGATGAGATGATGAATCTCATTTTACAGTTGACTGCTCAGATAAAGGAAATGGAGAATGAAATGGACAAGTTGATCCAAGAGAAAAAGGATAAAGAAGAATAAATTCTAGTCACAGTGATTCCTGTAGTTACTACTGTTGTACCTTCTACACTTGCTGAATCACTTTCACCTACAGTTCCCATGGCTACAACATTACCTGTCACTTGATCAACCATTCAGCCATAGAATCTTCAACAACAACAACACAACTTTAAATGAAGCAATAAAATTGGTAAAATCTATGCAAGACCTGACTATTCAGACCAATGAGATAAATAAACTTAAAGAACAACTTAAAAATCTTGAAGATGAAAAGAAGCTCACCAAGATAATGCATAAAAATGAAGAACAAAGAGCCAACAGATTAAATGAGCAGTTGAAAAAAATAGAAAAAAAAATTACACTGAAGGAACCAATTGTACATGTCAAGCAACAGCTATGGTCCAATATCATTGAATCTGTCAATGATATTTGGCCATCCATACAGGTAATATATGAGTAGAAAGACTTAGTAAAATCAGCAAGAAAAGAAATTCAAAATATCAAAGAAGAGCTTGGTAAGAAACCTGAAGAATCTCTTGAAATCATCAATTTTCTTAATTCCAAAAATAGACAAGAGCTTGAAGAGATTGGAAATAATGGAAGACAGAAACCATCCTATAAGTTAGGAAGGTAATTTCTACGAAAAAATTGACGATACATTTAGAAGAGAAATGCCAGAAAATGGAGGTGGCTATCAAAAGGTTCATGATCAAGTTTGATGTTCTAAGGCAAAAAGGTCTTCCCAATCCTCTAGTTATTAATGACAAATTAATGAAGTAGGATGATTATGATAAAAATATAAGAGAATTTTCCAAGGAGAAAGTGAACAATTCAACCTTGCAGGGAATCCAATTAGGGAAGGTACTTTACAAAAGCTTTGAGAATTTGTTTTACCTACAACATGAGATGAAACACATATTTCTCAAGAAACCTACATTCTCAAAATACACTGAAGTTGATGAGAAGTTCAGGAGGATGATGAAAATCAAATTTCAAATGACTGATTTTTGGAAAAATTGACTGATTTACTCTGAAATCATATTGCAGTAAAAACAGAGCAGTAAAGGTTGAAACAACATTTACAGTTTAGCAGTGAAAGAGTATCATGATAAAGAGTATCAAATGAAAGAGTATCAAGTGAAATAATATCAGTTCAAAGTCAAATTTTAAAAGTCAAAAGAAGAATTAAAAAGCAAAGATGAACTTGCCAGCGTGAAAGAAACCTCACTGTCCAGCTGCAGCTTTGTTGAACAGCAAAGAGATAAAGCAGTAACAAAATGAAGACAACAAAAAAGTTATTTCAATAAAAAAGGGATAGTTAGAATTAGTTAGAAAGCTGTCATTATATTCTTGCATGAAGATATTTCTTTTCCATGTGTTGTAGCTCCTAGAGACAGCCTAGAGTTGTGATAGACCAATGCCTTGGACATCTTAGCATAGCAAGGAGCATATAGATATTGTATGAAGTTTTCAGCTTCAGCTCGCATGCTATCTCCTGTAAACAAGGAAATGAAATAGAATGGGACCAAACTCTCAGAAACTGACACAGGAAAAGAGATACTGCAAAGGCAAGATGCAAAACTCTAATACAAAGACAACAGACAATACAAAGACAATTTACTGCAAAGCGAGCCGATTCAGAAATACCTCACAGACATAAATTATCAGAAGGTGGATGTAGTGAAAGAAATATTGAGATGATACTAGTTAACATTGAGTTGATACCCAGATATACAATACCACCATGCATGGGCTTACCAATCTAAGAATCCATACATGATAATAGCATTTTAAAAGCACCCTCCCAAAGCAACTAATATAGCAGAAGTATGGTTAGCTGAATAATGGAACAGAATATCATGCATGAGTCATATTTAAAGCGCTTGACTGATCCAAGCATGGACATCAACTAGGATGAATCCATACCAAAAATCAGTGAGCCACTCGCATTCCAAAATATGATACAAGAAAGATGGACAAAATGAAATGTTCTATTAATATAACACAATGAAGAAAATTACAGACTGTGAAATACCAAAGACCAGAATCCTCTTTGACAGATAGAACTCCTCCTCACTGAGACCCTATGGGCTCTGAGCTTTCATACAAGAGCTTTACAAAATGTATAAAAAAATCCTTTCACTGCATAATTTTATGATAAAATCTGGAACCTTTACAATGCATTTCTTCATGGTCTTTATAGGAGAAACCAAAAAACTTAGTAAAAGAGGTAGGTAATGAACATTTAATTGTATCATTAAAACAAAATGGTGGAGAAGTGCCCGCCCATACTGCTTGACGGCGTTGTGATGTTTGTACTCTGCTGCCTGCTTTCTAAAGTAAATGCACTGGGTGAAAATCTTTCCAGGAACGCGATATAGAGATATCCATACTAACATTCTGTCCTTTCCTGAAGGAAAACTCAGCTGAAATAAAACCTGGAAGGTATTGTTTCTTGTGTGTTGTACCCTCTGCCTTCTAAATCTTGAATTAAGATTTAAAATCTTCAATATTGGACACTGAATACCTGGATCTTCCACTGATACTCTTTGCCGCAACATTAATGTCTTCACCTGCAAAAATCTGCGCTTTGAATAACTCTGGAGGGTTTAGCAGTTTTTCTACCCTGCTTCATTAATGAAAGCGGTGTCGTAATAGCTTCCCAAATATTTCTTCATAAATTCTGCCTCTGTATCATTGTCCTTTGACGTGCTCGTGGCCTCTGTAATGGAGGTTGTGAGTAATAGCCACCTTCCGTCACTGTTAATCTGCAAAACCCACAAACTTGTTAAAGAAAACCATGTTACGAGGATGGAGGGTGTGGCGGGGTTGATGGAAACAGTCGTACAGACTAACGAAATGGTGAAGCGACGCAAGGTGATGGAGAAGAAGATGCAGTGTAACAGTGTGGGATGACTATGGAGAGAACTAATGGAGTACAGAAATGAACGTGAAAATACGTAAGGAACGAAGAAATGAACAAAATATAGGTCTGGGGTGGCGGAGAGCACGTGGAGGAAAATTGGAGGACATATGGCACGATGCCAAACAACGAGGAATGGCTGACGTGGAGGACTGACTGTGGGAGTCAGTCAAAGGCGGGGACGAACAAATCCTAACCGTCTGATCTCAGGAAGAGATCGACGGTTGAAATAGCGTCGGAAGCGATGGACTATGGGCCAGGAGCACTGCACACTTGGACTAAAACTCGTGCAGCTTCGGAGCGCGATGACCGTTGGATGATGACCCTCAGATCTGACGGTCATGATGAATATCGCTGCGCATCTTTGTCCGAACAATAATGCGCGATGGAGGGCGGTATTCGGGCTGTACGCAGGGACACGTGGTGAGCGCTGTATGGAATCGGTGGCCCAAGGGGAAATACCACTTACCGCGAAAGGTGGTGCGATACATACCGCCCAGTTTTGAAAAATGTTTTGGGCACGGGGACCACCAAGGCGGATGGACAGCGAACCGTAGATCTTACGATTTGATCGGATGGTGAATAGGTAGGCTACGAGCGCGACGGAGATGAGCAAATGTCGTTCGATCTGCACAGATCGACAGCTCAGGATGAGCCCGGTATGTATTGGATGAGCATCCGTCGGACTAGCGCCTGGTCTAGCATCTAGGTTACATGGGGAAGAAGAATAGAGGGGCTAGGGCTGAAGGAGCTATGCCTAGAATATTTTCAAATATGAATCTCTGGCCTTTGGTAATGTATTTTGGAGGCGGGAAATGGTAACGATAGACACAAAAATGATTTTCCAGGACTACAAGGGGAAATTTGAAAGCTTTGAGCCAGAATGTCTATGAAATTTTATAGGAAATGAATTATGATCAACATTGGCTCCACCTGGGGACGGCACATTCATCCCTGGATGTGTCGAGAACTCCGCAGACCACCTACATCATCAATTTTCACAAACAGGAAAAATAAATCTATTCTACTTCTACCCTTATTACTCCATGAGACCAGATTAAACTGTTGGTCTCACATTTTCTCTACCTAAAATACATCTGCTAGGATTAAATTGTCTAGCAGATTTCTTCTCTACATTCTAAAACGGAAATTGAACAATAGCCAAGCCAGGATTAGACTGTCTGGCTTGCTGGACTTTGCAGAAATTAAAACAACTAACTACATGCTCACAGGCTGAGCTTTATTTCAGACTTTTCCTACTTACCCTACTTTACTTGAAAGCCTCTGGTGATTTTAGGTGATACAATAATGCCAATGCAGCCAGTCAAGCAGTAACAAAAAGGGATAGGAGCACTGACTGCCTGTCAGAGACAACCATAGGGTGCTCTGCAACTTGCCTCCTGCTATGCTTTCACATTCTGCTCTTATTTTTCTTTTGCCAATATTTCTCAACTTTCTTGCTGCTGTTTGCTATTTCTGAGACACCTTCATCATCAGTCTTCTGATGCTTTTGATTTCTATTGCTACTAATATCAATGTTGCCTCTTTTGCCATAAATGTGGCTGCTTCCCAAACTTCCTGAATATCTCTTAGGATATCTCCCTCTGCAACATTCTCTTGCTCATCACCTGCAAATTTACCTTTAAAAATTAAATTACCTTTTAATTCTTTAACTGCAGTAGCATAATTATTCATTTTTCCTTGTGTACTAGTAAGCATATTCAAATTCTACAAACCAGTATCTACTCCTGCTTCTTTCACAACTTCAGGAACTTTCACTTCAGTGTCTGCAATTTCATTCTCTTCTCTAAAAGTTTTCAGCAAACAAATCGGCCATTTATTCTCAAGCATTTCATCAATATGCTGCACATTTGTTTCAGCGTATTCTTCTTCTTCTTCGACAATATTCAGTAATTTTCCTTCACCCTCTTGATTTCTTCTGGCAATTAAATCAATTTCTTCAGATCTTGCACTCTCATCTCCTATCAGAATAGAATTCTGATTTCCCATCACTGTAGCAATTCCAAAATTCTTCCCTTCAGTCTCCTCTTTGTCTATCAGGCACATCAGCTCATTCTTTTCATTATCAGTAATAACAAGTTCCTACCCATGGGGCATGATTGCCTCACCTTCCTTCTTCTGTGAAAGTTCATATGTATCCAAGACAACTCCAAAGGATGGATTTTCTTCTGCAATACCTGTCAACACAGTCGAATTTTCAGTTTTGAAATCATAAGACCCAATGGTCTTGATTGATGATTCAATCATCAATTCTTTCCTCAGAAATCCTAAGTCTCTTCCAAGACCTAGGAAGTCTTCACTGTCTTCATTCCCTTGTATCTTTACATCCTGCAATCCCCAATTTAGAAATTGAGGTTCTTCTTCCTACATCGAATCATGTTTATTCAGCATAATCTCCAGCAATCCGATTTATTCATTCCATGGATTAAAGTCTTCCACCGAATTTCCTTCCTCCTTTCTTTGACTATCAAGTGGTGTCAAATTTTCTCCATCATCAACAAAATCTTTGTCTGTGACTTTCTGCACTGTTGATTCCTTCTGAGCAGGCGCTTCCTTCTGGTGTAATTCTTCTTCTTGCTCTTGAGTACGAGTCCTCTCCTAGAAGATCTGAGATCATATCTTCTATTGAAATGTGCTTGCATGAAATCATAAAATTGTTTACAATAATGATTAAATTCTGCTTCTTCTGTGTCTCTGGTCTTTTCTTCTTCTTGCAATGAACACTCAGCTCCATCATTCCCTTGCAAAGGGCATTCTTCTCCATCACTATTTTAAAAGGCAAGATTTGCATCCTCCAGTCCATAGGCAGTGTCTTCAGTAGAATCATCTACTGGACCTTCTAAGTACAATGGGTGTGGCACTTAATCTTGTTGTTCTTTTGATTCCCTTAGCAATATTTGCAGGGGTGGTTTCCTATACTGAGGATTGTAACCTCTGTTTGGAGCATTCTGGAAATTCCTGAAAGTTGAATTCTTGGCTTCCAATTCAAGCTTGACCTTTTTTTTAATCAATTTTCTCATTTCTTCCATTTTTTCTGAGTCTCTATCTTGACTGGAAGTGGATACCTCCTCTTTTCCCCTTCTTCTGCTATCCTACTCAGCTCTTCCTTTTGATATTCCAGTGGAGGCAAAGTTTGCTTCCAACTCTAGTGCATCTGCCTGAGCATCATCCAGAGTAGCAGGCTTTCTTTCTCTGAGAGAGAAACCAAATTCTGAATCAAAGGCTACTACAAAAACAACTTTAGCAGCAGTTTGATGGGGTTTCATATCAGCAGGGAGACTCAGATACAATTTATTAAATCTCTTGATAAATTCTGACACTCCTTCATTGTGTCTTTTCTTTAGTGTATTGAACTCAATGAGACAATTTCCATGATCTTTCTTCTCTCCCCATTTCCTGAGAAAAGTGTCTTCCATGTTATCCAAAGTGGTAATAGAACGGCCAGCCAATGTCTTAAACCATTTTTGAGCTTCACCATCTAGAGATTGCACAAACAGTCTTAAGACCACATCTAAATGTTCAACATTAAAGTTCTCTGCAAAGGAGCAGAAAGTCTCAAGATGTTTTTGAGCATCAATCTCATTTTCCCCATTGAATCTGGGCAAGATCTTCAGATAATCCTGGGGCATATCATTCAACACTTGGGGTAATGCCAGGGGAGCATATTTATTCATCAAGAAGGCCAGAACATTGGCCATTGGAGGAGGTGGAGGTAGTGCAATAGTTTGATGAGTAAGAGGAGGAGGAGGGGGTGGAAGTGGAGTATGAATAATAATAGGGATATACTCAACTGCAGCTTGAGGGGTTGAGGGGAACAAAGTTCTATTAACAGCAGATACTTTGGTTACTTCCTTGACCTATTCAACCTCAGGAGTAGGATGAAGACTGTTTTTTATTTTTGATACCCTCTCGGGGTGGACTATCTGAATAATAATAATCAGTATCACCCACAGTGGAGTCGGGATCTGGCACTTGAGTTTCTTGAGAAGGAGAGGATGGAAAGTCTTCTGCAGAAACTTATGGAATTTGGGAATGGGCTGATTTCCTTTCCCTCCAATTTCTTCTATGTATAATCTGGTCAGGGTCAGACACTGAAGGTGTCTTTGGCTTAGATGTATTTGACCTCAGGTGTGGCTTACGAGGATCCAAGACTGCAAATAGGTTTATCAAATAATGAATGTGGAGTCGCCAAGGTGAGGGATTTACAACTCTCAACTCTCTATGCTCACCTACTTAGAGAGTGAATATGATTTTGTCGAGGCCCAAGGATTATAATTTTCTCAAATTCGTCCCCAGAAACGGTGCCAGAAAGATGTTGTAGCTCCTAGAGACAGCCTAGAGTTGTGATAGACAAGTGCCTAGGACATCTTAACATAACAAGGAGCATATAATATAATGTATGAATTTGTCAGCTTCAGCTCACATGCTATTTCCTGTAAACAGGGAAATAAAATAGAATGGGACAAAACTCTCAGAAACTGACACAGGAAAAGAGATACTGCAGAGGCAATATGCAGAACTCTAATACAAAAGCAACAGACAATTCAGAGACAGTTTACTGCAAAGCGGGCCGATTCAGAAATACTTCACAAACATAAATTATCAGAAGGTGTATGTAGTGAAAGAAATATTGAGAAGATACTAGTTAACATTGAGCTGATACCCAGATATACAATACCACCATGCATGGGCTTACCAATCTAAGAATCCATACATGATAATAGCATTTTAAAAGCACCCTCCTAAAGCAACTAATATAGCAGAAGTATGGTTAGCTGAATAATGGAACAGAATATCATGCATGAGCCATATTTAAAGTGCTTGACTGATCTGAGCATGGGCATCAACTAGGATGAATCCATACCAAAAATCAGTGAGCGACTCGCATTCCAAAACATGATACAAGAAATATGGACGAAATGAAATGTTCTATTAATATAACACAATGAAGAAGATTACAGACTGTGAAATACCAAAGGCAGAATCCTCTTTGACAGATAGAACTCCTCCTCACTGAGACCCTATGGGCTCTGAGATTTCATACAAGAGCTTTACAAAATGTATAAAAAAAGCCTTTCACTGCATAATTTTCTGATAAAATCTGGAACCTTTACAATGCATTTCTTCATGGTCTTTATAGGAGAAACCAAAAAACTTAGTAAAAGAGGTAGGTGATGAAAATTTAATTGTATCATTAAAACAAAATGGTGGAGAAGTTCCCGCCCATACTACTTGACGGCGTTGTGCTATTTGTACTCTGCTGCCTACTTTCTGAAGTAAATGCACTGGGTGAAAATCTTTTCAGGAACGCGATATAGGGATATCCATACTAACATTCTGTCCTTTCCTGAAGGAAAACTCAGCTGAAATAAAACCTGGAGGGTATTGTTTCTTGTGCGTTGTACCCTCTGCCTTCTAAATCTTGAATTAAGATTTAAAATCTTCAACATTGGACACTGAATACCTGGATCTTCCACTGATACTCTTTGCCGCAACATTAATGTCTTCATCTGCAAAAATCTGCGCTTTGAATAACTCCGGAGGGTTTAGCAGTTTTTCTACCCTGCTTCATTAATGAAAGCGGTGTCGTAACAGCTTCCCAAATCTTTCTTCATAAATTCTACCTCTAAATAATTGTCCTTTGACGTGCTCGTGGCCTCTGTAATGGAGGTTGTGAGTAATAGCCACCTTCCGTCGCTGTTAATCTACAAAACCCACAAACTTGTTAAAGAAAACTATGTTACGAGGATGGAGGGTGTGGCAAGGTTGATGGAAACAGTCATACAGACTAACGAAATGTTGAAGCGACGCAGGGTGATGGCGAAGAAGATGCAGCGTAACAGTGTGGGATGACTATGGAGAGAACTAATGGAGTACAGAAATGAACGTGAAAATACGTAAGGAATGGAGAAATGAACAAAATATAGGTCTGGGGTGGCAGAGAGCACGTGGAGGAAAACTGGAGGACATGTGGCATGATGCCAAAAAACGAGGAATGGCTGACATGGAGGAATTACTGTGGGAGCCGGTCAAAGGCGGGGACGAACAAATCCTGACCATCCAATCTCAGGAAGAGATCGACAGTTGAAATAGCGTCGGAAGCGATGGACTGTGCGCCAGGAGCACTGCACACTTGGACTAAAACTCGTGCAGCTTCGAAGCGCGATGATCCTTGGATGATGACCCTCAGATCTGACGGTCGTGATGAATATTGTTGCGCATCTTTGTCCGAACAATAATGCATGATGGAGGGCGGTATTCGGGCCATAGGCGGGGACACGTGGTGAGCACTGTATCGAATTGTTGGCCCAAGGGGAAATACCGCCTACCGCCAAAAGGCGGTGTGATACATGCCTCCTGGTTTTGAACAGTGTTTTGGGCATGGGGACCACCAAGGCGGATGGACAGCGAACTGTAGATCTTACGATTTGATCGGATGTTGAATTGGTAGCCTACGGGCTCGGCGGTGATGAGCAAACGTCGTTCGATCTGCATAGATCGACGGCTCAGGATGAGCCCGGTATGTATTGGATGAGCATCCGTCAGGCTAGCGCCTGGTCTAGCGTCCAAGTTACATGGGGAAGAAGAACAGAGGGGCTAGGGCCGAAGGAGCTACGCCTCGAATATTTTCAAATATGAATCTCTGGCCTTTGGTAATGTATTTTGGAGGCGGGAAATGGTAACGATAGACACAAAAATGATTTTCCAGGACTGCAAGGGGAAATTTGAAAGCTTTGAGCCAGAATGTCTGTGAAATTTTATAGGAAACGAATTATGATCAACACCATGAATAATTCCTAAGTTTGTTTTAGGATATTTTGTAAATATTTTTTGTATAAATACTTCTCATTTAGAAGTATTGAGTGTGGATGAATTGCTAAACATTTCTATAGTTGTACTATTATGAAGCTAACGGTTATTGTACCAATTTCAAGTCAGCAGACTGGATTAAGGAAATAAAGCATCATATTACAGGATTCATGTGTTGGGCTACTACAGTGAAGTATTTTCACTTGTTTCTTTTTCAATTTATTATGTTTTTCATCAATACTTGAATGTTGTTCTAAATATAAATGATAAATCAGGAATGTTTTGTAAGCACTCTGTTTTGACTGATTATCATTTATATGTTTTCCACTGATATCTAGATTAGGTAACCCTTAATTTCTCCCTAGTTTCGATTGAACTCTGCCTTCTCACTCATAATCCGAATATAAGAACCCTTAATTTCTCTTTTATCCCTATCAAAACCATTTTCACCATCAGCCTTTAAGATCTGAAGTGACTCAGCTATCTTTCCCTGTAAACATATCCCTTTAGAACTTGATCCTGATCTGACTGCTTGACACATTGACTCCATTAGCCCAATGGAATTACAGACCTACATATATCCATCTGAGTAAGTGATTTCACCACCAAATTAAATCAAAATCAAAATCCAAAATAAATTTACCCTACATAACTAGCCTAAAATCAAATACAATCAACAAAGTTAAATCATATAGAGAGAGCCCTCTCTGAGCATTAGGAAGGCTAGATCCTAAGGCTTAAAAGTAGGTTTGTGTTTACCTCTAATATTCTTTAAACTAAAAATCTCGCAACTTTAAGAATTATTGGAGTGATAACATATCCCATCCAGGGATACCTAGGCATTGTGAATAATCCTAAGATCACCCCACTAAGCTTTCAGTCCATCCAATAATTCATCTCAACAAAAACATGAAAACCACATCACATGATGGTCATTCGGAAATGACAAGGAAATGTTGAAGAACACTATCACACCTGTAAAAACCCATGCCAATTACAGCAAGAGAACCAAGAACACACATGCATAACCATGCATGCCAAATCTAACAAGGAAATCACACATGCAAATCGATACCTGTAAGTAAAACTGTTGTGGATGCTTGATCCTGCTCTTCCTTACTTGATATTTTTCTTCCTCTTTCCATTCTTTTCCTTTATTAATCTAGAGCTTAAATTCTCCAAGAAAACTCTAAGTGTCCAAGAGTGTGAGAGAGAGAATAGAGAGAGAGATCCAAAACTAAACTGACAAAAGGCCATGAAATAATCCTTAGAAGCATTTTTATCAATTATGTCTCTATTTTCTCCATTTTCCATTATTTTTCCTTCATTTTCCTCCTCACATGCAACATGTGACCTTTAGCCTTCCTTTTCTTTTAATTTCCATGATTTTTATAAATAAATTTCCAAAAATTCCATTTTTCCATTCCAAATCCTTTTCCATTGCCTTTGCCAATTTCCTTTGCCATAATAAACCAATTGAATACCCACACTAGGATGTTTTTCCCAACATTCAACTTGGAACAAGTGCCCCATAATTGTGGTTGTTACTTTTCCTTTATTAACTTTTTTACATGGAGTTTTCACCAGGGCTATTACAGAACCCTCCCCCTTGGGGGAACACTGTCCTCGGTGTTCAATGACACCTATAACCAACAATATTAATAAAAACATACTACCCATGGAGCTTTATAACTTAGATCATTATAGTATTTAAAATGATCAACCTGCTAAGAAGAAAACCACCATGATAAACATAACAACATGACAACCATAATGACATGACACCATACTGCTTATTGGAGCTTTATATCACAGCTCATGGCAGTATTTAAATCCATATACATATGTACATATACCAAAACATCACATCAAACATATAACAAAAAACATGCCAAAACATTCGCTCAACCAATGAGAAAGGAAGGATACATAGCCTGTATCTGATCCGCCATCTCTGATGTAGCTTCCTCCCAAAGTGCTTCCACTACACTTTAACCTGCTCGATTGCTCGAATCTGGAGCATGAGAAAATTTCTCTGCAATATACATTATGGTTCCAGATGGAATTCGCCTTCTGGATCCACCTACAATATATATCTGTCAATCACATGATCAACATCTTTAACATACTTCTTAAGAAATGACACATGGAAAACATCATGAAATTTCACTGTCGGAGGCAGTGCAAGTTGATAGGATACTGGCCCAATCCTTTAAAGAATCCTGAAAGGTCCACAAAACCGAGGTGCCAACTTGGCACGTGATCAAATTTGCAGGATCTTTGGCTTGATGTGAAAGTACACCTACTCCCCAACCTGAAACTCCTTGAGAAACATGCTTTGATCTGCATAGCTCTTTTTCCTATCATGTGATTCTTTCAAATTCTTCTTGATTACCTGCATTTCCTATTGCATTTCCATTAAGATGTCTAGTCAAATCAACACCGTGTTAACTAAATCACTCCAACTGATGGGAGTATTACAAATCCACCCATGCAATGCCTCAAATTGACTCATCCTCAATGACTCCTGGTAACCATTGTTCTAAGAAAACTCGGCCAACAGAAGGTACTCCTCCCATATCCTATGTTGATTCAACACATATATCCTTAAAATGTCCTCTAATATAAGGTTGACCCTCTCATTCTTCCCATCTATCTGTGGATGATAATTTGTACTAAAGGCCAACTTTGTACCTAAACCTGCAAAAATTTCCTTCCAAAACTTGGAATTGAACTTTTCATCTCTGTCTGGTGCAATATTCTTTGTAACATTGTGTAATCTGACCACATCACTGATGAAAACCTATGCCACATCACTAGCTGAGTACGTAGTCTTTACTGGAATAAAGTGTGTTTCCTTATTCAACCTATCCACCACATCCATGATGGAATATTGTTGTCTATATTTCCTCAACAAACTTGTAATTAAATCCATGGAATCACAATCATCTAGCAATCCACCTGGATGTTTGCACTCTTCCTTTACTTACTCACAGTCCAAACACCTAGCCAAAAACTCTACCACATCCTTCTTCAAATTGTTATAAAATTATATATTATAGAGCAATGGAACACATAAAAATATGTAGAAATACAAACACATAAAATATATAAAACAAGAGAGACACAGATATATGTGGTTCACCCAACTTGGGCTACCTCAACGAAGAAACAAACTTTCCTTCCTTTATATTATCCAGCAAAATTAAGAGACACAACCTATAGCAGATATGTTGTAATATCCTCTACTCTGTCACACAACCCCCCTTTCTCTTTCTCCCTCAGAATACACACCACACACAACTTCAATATGATTCACTCATATGAACCAAGCGGTTTCCTTCTAGGGAAAGAAACACTAAATTAAACATAACTTCTACCATGAGATCAACCACCTAATGAATAGCCTAGATTGACTACGAAATTACAATATTTTACAAGGCAATTTTACATCTGTTTTTAGCTTCAGGGGACCGCTAGCCCCTAGACTCCCCAGCCGAGGGGAATCAGCCTCCCCCCTGTGGAGGGTTGTACAGTATTCCTGGGGTATACATCCGGATGAACACAAAGACCTCTAAATCAGGATTATAATCATGCTCCACACCCAACAATCTCCCACTTAGAGACTGATTGTAGCAGCTCCAATGTTGCTTCATTTGTTGGAAAATGACTCCACTTTGGACCTGGTTGTTTCTCATCTTCATCATCATACTTGAAGACCAATTGAAGCTAAGCAAAACCTCAGTTTCTCCCTAGTTACAACTTGTGTTAACATATCTGCAGGATTCTGGCTAGTGTGTATCTTTTCCAGCTTCAACTGTCCATCTTCCAACACTGACCGTATGAAATGGTACTTGAGTTGTATGTGTTTATTCTTGGAATGAAATGTTGAGTTATTTGCAAGATGAATGGAATTATGGTTGTCACTGTATAACCTTACCATCTCCTACTTCTTACCCAATTCATCCATAAACCTTTGTAACCAAATTATTTCTTTACTAGCCTCTATAGCAGCAACATGTTCTGCTTTTGTTGTTGAAAGTGTAACAACACTTTGCATTTTCGAAACCCAACTGAAAGTTGTTCCACCTATAGTAAATACATACCTTGTAGTGCTCCTCTTGTTATCTTTATCTCCTACCATATCTACATCAACATATCCCTGTAGAGTAATGTTTGAACCACCAAAGCATAATGCTTGATTTGCAATGCCTCTTAAATACATGAGAATCTATTTCACTACCATCCAATGTTCTTTTCCTATATTTTTCATGTACCTTCTTACAACTCCCACTGCATGTTCAATATCATGCCTTGTGCAGACCATTGCATACATTAAGCTTCCAGATGTTGATGCATATGGAACTTTAGACATATAATCCATTTCTCCTTGGGTCATTGGGCACATCTCCTTACTAAGTTTGATATGTCTAGCCAAAGGTGTACTAATTGGTTTTCCATTCTGTATATTAAATATTTCTAACAAATTTTGTATGTACTCATTCTTAGACAATGTGTGATTTTTCATGTCTCTAGTTATTATCGTACCAAGGATTTGTTTTGTATCTCCCAAATCCTTCATTGGAAATTAATTTTAGAATTTTCCTTTCAGTACATTTATTTCCTGCATGTTATACCCTCCAACAAGGATGTTGTCTACATATAATAACAATATAATATAGTTTCCATCATTTTTCTTTTTCAGATAAACACAATGATCATAGTGACATCTAGCATAACCTTTTTCAGACATAAACCTGTCAAATTTTAGATACCACTGCCTCAAAGCCTGTTTTAATCCAGACAAACTCTTCTTTAACATGCACACTAATTTTTCCTTCCCTTTGACCTCATATCCTTCTAGTTGTTGCATATATATCTCTTCCTCCAAATATCCATGGAGAAAGGTTGCCTTTACATCTAACTGTTCAAGATGAAATTTTTTCACTACTAAAATAATTAAAATAGTTCTAATTGAAGTCATTTTATCAACAAGAGAAAATATTTCATCAAATTCAATACCTTTCTTCTGTGCAAACCCCTTCACCACAAGTCTATCTTCTTACCTTTTTTTCCCTACATATTATTCCTTCAACCTGTAAACCCATTTATTCTGCAATGTTGTTTTACCTGCAGGAAACCTAACTAAGTCCCCAATCTCGTTATCTACCAAGGATACCATCTCTTCTTTCATGGCTAGCTCCCACTTCTTTCTGGTTTCTACCTGCATTGCTTCTTCATAACATTTTGGTTCACCAGAATTAGTCAACAATACATAATATAATGAAGGAGAGTATCATTCAGGGGATCTACTTATCCTACTAGATATTTTGACACCACTTTCTGGTGTTTCAGGTGCCTATTGTTGTTGTGGTGGTTGTTGTTGTTGTGTCTATTGATTAATATTATTTTCAGGCACCTTTAATTTTTTTGTGAACATATCAAGCACTGTGTATTCTCTATTTTCTTTATCCTGTTTATTTTCCTGCATCTGATCCTTATACAAGACCTTTTCATTGAATATGACATCTCTTCTGCTAATTATTTTGTGATTTTCATAATCATATAACTGATAACCAAAATCATTAACACCATATCCAATAAAATTACATTTCTTTGATTTTTCCTCAAGATTTGTTCTATTTTTTTTATTAATATGGACAAATGCCTCACAACCAAAGGGCTTTAAAAAGAGTAGTTTACTTTTTTACCTTTCCATGCCTCTTCTAGAATATCACCATCCAAGGAAATTGAAGGCCCTCTATTTATTACATAAACATCAATATCTACAACATCTACCCAAAATTGTAAAGGAGATCCTGCATGCAATCTCATGCACCTTGCACACTCCATGATTGTCTTGTTAATCCTTTTTGACACACCATTTTCCTGTGGTGTTCTTGGAACTGTCTTCTCTCTGTGAATTCCATGCTCTGAACAGTACCTATCAAACTCTTTGTTGCAATATTCACCTCCATTGTCTGATCTGAGAGACTTCAACTTCTTTCATGTCTCAATATCAACCAAATCTTTCCATTTCTTGAAAGTATCAAATACATAAGATTTATTCTAAACACAATAAATCCAAGTTTTTCTAGTTGCATCATCAATAAAATTCACATAATAAAGAGAGCCATCGAGAGATTATATCTTAGAAGGTATCCATATATTTGTATCCACAAGATCTAGTTATTCTCTCTTCTTTTATTTCCCAACTCTAAGAAATCCAACTCTCTTATGTTTTCCATAAACACAATTCTCACATAAATCCAAATCAATATTCTTGAAACCTGGCAACAAATTTATTGAGTGAAGAACTTTCATTCCCTTCTCACTCATGTGTCCAAGCCTATGATACCATAATGTTTCATCTTCTCCTATGGAGTTTAAATCATTTACACAATTAGGAATTTCATTGCATAAATACAATATGCCAACCTTTTCTCCTTTTTCTATTACCAGGGCTCCTTTAGTGACCTTCCAGGTTTTATCTGTAAAATTTGTCACACAACCTTCACTGCCTAACTTCCCTGTTGAAATCAGATTTTGATTCAGATATGGAACATGGCTAACCTCCTGTAATAACCATTGGTTTACATTCTTCTTTTTTACAAGAAATTTACCAATTCCAATGATTTTATAGGACTTATAATCACCCAGATGAACCTGTCCAAAATATACTTGAACATAGTCATGAAAATGTTTCTTATCAGGTGTGGCATGGAATGGGGCCCCTGAATCTACCACCCATGCATCAATAAAATTTTCTAAAGAAATAATGAAAACATCTTAGAACACATCACCTGTCATATTCGCTTCATGATTGTTTTCTGTTTTGCGTCTCCTTCTTTTCCCTTCCAAGACTTACAGTCTTTTTTCAGGTGCCCTTTCTTCCCACATTTCTAGCACACTATCCCCGATTTGAACTTGGATCTGCATTTCCTTAACTTACTGCAATATCCTGGGCTCTTTCCTCTTTCAATTTTTCTTCCCTAGTCTCTGCACTCAAATCATTACTTGATGTCTCACCAGAGCTTTCCGTTTAATTTCCTCGCTAAGGATGGCACCAATAACATCATCAAAATTTAAAGTAATATATCCAGAGAAAAATTTACTAATGGCCATAAATAAACCATTCCAACTTTCTGGAAATGAGCATAGAGATAACATAGCCCTAACTTCATCATCAAATTTTACCCCTACAAAACTTAATTGACTGGTAACTGTATTAAATTCATTTAAATGGTCAGCAACAGATCCACCTTCTGACATTTTCATACTAAGTAAATGTTTCATAAGAAATACCTTATTTGAGGCTGAGGGTTTTTCATATAGTTTCACCAATTCCTTCATTAAACCCTCTGTTGTCATTTCCTTTGAAATACTAAAGGCTACTGGCACCACCAGGCACAGCCATATTGCTCCAAGTTCATTTTTGCTGAGAATCCCCCATTCTTCGTTTGTCATACTTGACATCTTATTTTTTTTTCTGATACAAATAGTCTTCCATCTGCATCTTCCACAACTGGTAGTTTTGACCATTAAATTTATTGACCCTAAACTTGCCATCTTCCACCATTTCTCCCACTTGAACCAGGAACCCTTCTTTCCTGCGAGTTTATCAGCCAAATATACCTTCAACTCTAATACCAGTTGTTAGAAAATTATATATTACCGAGAAATGAACACATAAAAATATGTTGAAATACAAACACATAAAACATATAAAACAAGAGAGACACAGGCATATGTGGTTCACCCAACTTGGGCTACGTCCATAGAGAACAGCTAGTCCTTCCTTTATATTATCCAGCAAAATGAAGAGACACAACCTAAAGTAGATCCACTGTAATATCCTCTACTCTCTCACACAGTTCCCCTTTCTCTTTCTCACTCAGAATACACACCACACACAGTCACAATAAGATTCAATCATATGAACCCATGGGTTTCCCTCTAGGGAAAAAAACACTAAATTAAACATAACTTCTACCGTCAGATCATCCGCCTAATGAACGGCCAAATTTGACTTTGAAATTATAATATTTTACAAGGAAAAATTACATCTATTTTTACCTTCAAGGGTGCTTCCCTTGAACCCCCGCTGGGGGACCAGTGCCCCCGCCCCCCACGAACACCCGGGGCGGGGACAAGTTCCCTCCCCCGCATGGAGGGATGAAAATTTTCATGGGGTATACATCCTCTAAACACAAAGACCTCTAAATCAGGACGATAATCAGGCTCCATGCCCAACACATATTTGGCCAATAATAAAACTTCTTCGTTTTTTTCAATGTCTTCTAGTATCCTGGGTGACCTAAATATGGTTTCACATGAAACTCCCTCGAGATAATATTTTTGATATCGCTATTTTCTAGCACATATATCTTGTCCCTAAATCTGATCAAGCCATCTGTCGAGAGATGATAGTCCACATCCTATCACTAGAACATTTGGCGGAAATTCCGACGGCCAAATCGTCGCTATTCCGACACATTGTCGTCGCAGGAGCGACAGTTAGCGGGCGGGCAAACCGTGGTTTACCGTACCGTCGCAGTTCCGACACAACTAAAAAGTGTCGCAGTATCGACACTTTTCCGTCGCTTCCAAACAAGCGTCACTCTTCCGACGTCTCCTAATCTGTCGCACTTCCGACCTTTAAAACCTGTCGCACTTCCGACGACATGTGGTCCGACGTTTTAAACGTCTCTCTTCCGACGTCTGTAAACTGTCACAATTACGACGAAATGTGGTCCGACGTTTTTGAGGTCGCTCTTCCGACGTCTGAAAACTGTCACAATTACGACGAAATGTGGTCCGACGTTTTTGACGTCGCTCTTCCGACTTCTGTAAACTGTCACAATTACGATGAAATGTGGTCCGACGTTTTGGACGTCGCGCTTCCGACGTCTGTAAACTGTCACAATTACGACGAAATATGGTCCGACGTTTTTGACGTCGCACTTTCGACGTCTGTATACTGTCACAATTCCGACGCTTAAAGGACGTCGGAATTGCGACGGAGAGTTCAATTTAAAAAAAAAAGAAATGAAACTTTAAAAGAGGAAAAATTTTGTTTTGAATATATTTTATGAAGTAAAACAGTACATGAAGTCATTACATTTTCACATCTAAAGATTTGAACCCAAATATCCATCCAGAAAAGTGGAAGTCCCACCCCATACAATGATAGAAAAATACCCCATGTCACATACAGGGACATGCTATAAAACCCAGTAACGGTCCACATGGAGATTATCGACAATCTGAGAAAGCATCCAAATTAATATGCCCAAGGCATCTATAAGAAAGTGAAATAGCAGTATGTAGAATAGTAAAACAACAGATAGAGTACCGACGTCCATTGTTCCAAATACAAATTAAAGTACCCAAAATCCTTGAACAGAGAAAAACATTAATCATGTGAGGAGTGTGATATGTCCTAAATATAAAAAGACCATGAGACCATATCAATAAACCAGCAACATAGACCAGCATCGCTAGTTTTGAAGGCAGAGTGATAAACATTAATCATTTTTTTTTCACAAGAGAGAAAACGTTGTTTTGAATATATTATATGAAGTAAAACAGTCCATGAAGTCATTACATTTTCACATCTGAAGATTGGAACCCAAATATCCATCCAGAAAAGTGGAAGTCCCACCCCAGACAATGATAGAAAAATACCCCATGTCACATACAACGACTTGATATAAAACCCAGTAACGGTCCACATGGAGATTATCGACAATCCGAGAAAGCATCCAAATATGCCCGAGGCATCTATAAGAAAGTGAAATAGCAGTATGTAGAATAGTAAAGCAACATATAGAATACCGACGTCCATTGTTCCAAATACAAATTAAAGTACCTAAAATCCATGAACAGAGAAAAACGCTAATCATGTGAGGAAGACCATCAGACCATATCAATAAACCAACAACATAGACCACCATCGCTAGTTTTGAAGGCAGAGTGATAAACATTAATCATTTTTTTTTCACAAGAGAAAAAACGTTGTTTTTAATATATTATATGAAGTAAAATAGTCCATGAAGTCATTACAACAATATAGACAGATGGTCTCGTAGATAAGAAAAATGATAACTGATGTTGTGTTGTTTCCTTCTTTTAAGAATGTGCTGGAGGCAGGCCCTATATCTTGGCTTGCTACTGTCCTCTTTAGTAATTCTATGTTGATTATTTCATTTCACTGATACTCTTTAACTGCTCTGATACTCTTTGACCTTTTTTCATCCTTTTTATCATGATATACTGTGGTAAATAGGCAAAAATTTATGTAAGGATAATTTTTTACAAAAGTTCCATCATTTCTTCCCACCATTGAACTTCTGGCACTCTAGTCATTTGCAACTCTCTTAGTGTTTCATCAGCCTCAGTATGTCTGAAGTAATCAGGTTGATTTGGGAACAAATGATTTACTTCATGCTCAAGATAAAATAAATTCTCCAATCTTTCATGAAGGTTTTTCCCTGTAGGCAATGCTGCTGTTGATGAACTGGTTGAAGAACTAGCTTGATTATCAGCATATTTGTCCAATTTTTCAACATAACTATCAAGGTCCATTAGCTTATCTTCTGCAACTATAGGACCGGGCAATCCTCTATTTAACAAAATATTCAATCTTTCTCTGAAGGCAATGATTTCTTCTTGCATATCTGAGCACCTTTGTTCTAAATTCTGTACCAGATTTCTTTTAGTAAAAACTTTCTTTATTTCCAGAATTGTTTCGGTCCTGTCCTGAATACTAATTTATGCAATTTGATTCTTAGTGTGAGTATTCAAAAAATGTATAAGTCTATTGGCCTCTTCTGGCATATTTCCCAACTCTTGTCTTGATCTCTCAATCTCATCCAGAGCCAATTTAACTAAGTTATTCTGTTCATCCATTATTTGAATTGAGGACAAAACATCCTTTATTGATTGAATGATATTATCCCAAAGAATATCATTTATTTCTTTTAAAGGTTTCTCCAATGTGAGATCCTTTTCCAATGCTTTGACTCTTTTTTCTAATTTGTTCACTTCTCTTGTTTTATCAGCAACACTCATTTCTGAAAGATCATATTTATGTTATAGAGTGGCCAATTGTTCCTTTGCTTTGTGAAGCTCTATGGCCTGAATGTTCATATCTTCCATTGACTTTGTTAATTCATCAGTGTTCAAATTTGCAGTGTTGCTCTGTGACAATTCTACTGGCTGACATGTTGTTGCTGTACCTGTCACTACTCCTGCTGTAGATACTAGAATATTTGCCTGCTTATCTTTTAATGCATTCTCAAGCTCTTTTTCAGTTGTAGTAAGTTGCTCATTCAATTTTAAGAGCAAATCCATTAGTTCTTCCTCAGAATTTTGTTTGATGATTTCTGCAGTCTGTGGATGTCTTGAGGCCGGTAACTTTAATTGTTTTCTTAGAGCTGCAATATCATCATCTTTTATCTTGATCAAAGCTTCAATACCTTTCACATCTTTAGGATTATGACCCAAACCAATGATTATTTCCTCTAAAGTTTTGATTCTATTATCCTTAGCCTGGGAGGAGGCTTTTTCAATCTACAACTGTGTATTAGTATTATCCAAAGAATCCTGCAACTTATGGGTCATCATTGATTTATCCGTCAGAGTAGAATAAATCATCTCACCTATTTGCTTGTGTAGCTCAATTTGATCTAAAGGATGGATATCCTTTACTAAGACTTCAAAATTATTCCTAACGTAATCTGCAGCTGTCTGAGGCTGCCGCACCTTGGGCTTCAAATGGCTCATTAACATCTTACCCTGTTGGATGTCATAAGCTGACATCAATCTGTCTTGATTTTTCGGAGCCATCTTCAAATATTGGCTGTATACTTGAAGTCTAAGTGGATCGTTCCTGGCCTTTATATTGGTGAATGTTCTTTTGATGTCCCAGGCAGTTTTTACTGGAGGTTTGAAAGAAGATATTTCTGCACTTTGTTGCCTCTGTATTCCCTGGTTTTGAAAATTAGTGGATGTCCCACTACCTGTATCTGTTTGCTGACTGTCTTCTCTTCCCTGGTTGTCAGGGATTTCCTGAAATGATTCATCTTCTGGAAGGGGAGTTAATTTCTGCCTTTTAACATATTGCTGTTCAGAAGAGCCACCAATAGAGTAGTTGTTTCAGCCTCTCTCTTTTTGCCCTTTTCTATATTCAGAGGAGTTTGTAAAATAGAAATTTCTGGCTCACTGATCTGAGTAGGAGGAATTTGTCCTTGACCTTGTTCTTTAGAAGTCTCTGGTTGCGCTGTCATTATGAATTTTTCAATTATTTGTATATCAGGCTCCTTTTATTTTGCTTTAGATTCTACTGCTATTGTACTAATCTCTTGCAAATTTTGTTGTAAAGTCCTGGCTGAAGAAGATCCCTGCACCTGTCCAAAAGATTCTAGTTCAAGTATCTTTTCAAGATCTTTCATTAGATTTTCAACATTGACCTGCTCACTATCATTTTCAACCAATGTCCCTTCTGTCCATTCATCCATATTAGCATATTGTTCTATTTCTGGGATTCTTTGATGGATGTATGGTGACTGTTTATTTTTCACTCTTCTATCACAGATAAAGTTGTTTGGATCATAAGGCACCCAGTAGAAACTCTTTTGTAGTCTGAGATGGTCTTCTAAAATCCTTTCAGCTTCCTGTCCAGCTTCCCTAGAGTTACAAATGAAGGGACCTAATTGGCTCTTGATCCCGAGTTGAGCCTTTTTCTTTGCATTGCAAAAATGAATTATATCTGAATTATTCATCTGCCTGAAATATTCTAATGAAAAGAGTCTCATTGGGACATACTTGGGCAGTTTGAATGGGCATAATTCACATCCATATATCCTGATCTCTGTGTAGTTTTGATATAGGTACCAGTCACCTATCTTGTAATGCTTTGAGAGTTGAAGGATTTTCTTGATTTCATTGTTAATTCTAGGAGGAGAGACTCCTGTCAACAAGGTAGTTGCAGGATGAACAAAAAGGTCGACAAACTCATTATAGGAATAAGGAGAATCAGAGGAATTTTGAGTAATGGCAGACCAAAAGATGACTGACCTAGGATTCCCTTTGGCATCAAGTTTCTTAACATAAAAGGGAAATTTTCTGACTGAAAGTAAATCATGAGATGATATATGACAGAAGAATACTTAAATACTCTCTCATTCTCAAATCTCATGAACTGATCATGGATTTTGTCAGCAATATAAGATGCAAAATCGCACTTGACAGCAGGAGGCTGTCCAGGGGTAAAAATGGATAACAATACTAGGGTTAAGTGATCAACACACTCACTAGTATTGAAGCCCATTATGGAAGATATCATGTCTAAAATAACTCTACCCTCATCAATAAAGAAAGGATAACCATAAGGGGGAGGGTATTTAGGCTGATGCTCTGGTAACATAAAGGTTTGGCATAGGCGGTTTAACTCTTCATGGGATAACTTAGTAGATTTCTCAAGTAATTCAACCATGGACAGGGGAGTGAGAGATTGACCAGGTTGGAATTGTAGCATTTCATTTATGGATTGAGCAGTTATTGGGAAAAGGACATTTTGACTTGGGGATAAAACTGCTCGTTGGTTGGGATCATACTTTGCGGAGCAATAATGGATTAACTCAGGAAAAATATGGACTGAGGGGAGAAAGTACATAGGAATATTTGATTCCCAAAGTCCAAAGATGTCAGAACCATTCAAATAATTGTCTCTGCAGCGGAAAAATATTCGAAGAGGATACTCACAGAGACGCAAGTCCTTAATTTGAAAATCCATATCGGCTAAAGGAAAATAATCCAAGTCCTTGTGAGGGGCATTGATGGGCACGACATTCAGAGCTACAGGAACTTCCATTTCTTGTTCTTGTGGATTCAGAAATGGAATTTCGGGGTTTTTGTTGAAAAGGGGCACAATTACCAGTTTTGGGAATATAATTGCAGTTCTGGGAACGAAAAAGACCAAACTGAACTTATTTTCAGACCTTAGTGCAGAATTAAAACTAAAACCAGGATTTTTTTAGAGAGTTTAGCGGGGAATTGGAATAAATACCTGTTTACGGGAAATGAAATTAACGTGTTTAAACAGGCGCTGGTTATGACAGAAGAACCCTGAAATACTCGGCTTCAATTCTCTTCAGCAAGGTAACGGTCAGCAAGCGTTAACAGTTGGTTTTTGAATTTTGTTGCATGGAAGACTGGCTAGCGCACGGAACAATGAAAATGACGCACACGCAATTTGTTTTATTTACAAAGTCAAAAGGGTGGCGGGGAACAATGAAAATGACCCGAAAAAGATTAGGGCGAATTTGATAAGAAATTCGCGTCACAACTCTCCCTCCGTACGCCAGCCAACTTCGGACTCGAAAAAGATTAGGGCGGAATTCATTTGGTTTTCGCGTCACAAAATTGGCCGACGTCAGCAGGCTATTTTGGAACGCGAATTTGGTTTGAATTATGGTCTATCGCCGTTTGAAGTCCGGCGGGCTCGACTTAAGAGAACCGGGGTCGTGAACACTGTTCAAATATAAAAATCCCGCTTAATAAAGAGACAAGATTGTTGTGCTTTCGGAACCTGACCCAAGGATTGGACATGAGTTAACAAACAAAAGGAAAGCGGAACCAGACTTGCACCCGTGGTCAAGCCTGTACCAAAAACACGAGCGGAATCACAAAAGCGGGTTGCCCATATCGCACCGCTTTTGCGGAGTAGGCGGTATTTCCTATTCGCGAGCGATTCCATAGGGAAAGCGACACGTGGCGAAGTGACCCCCGGAAAACCACCGTTTAACCCATGCCATCGCACGTTAAAGTCTGACGTTGGAAGTCGAGCGAAATTGCCAAGAGTCGTTGATTTGGAGAAGGGCCATCGGACGGTGGTCGCACGTTGAACTTGCCCGGAGGTTAACTAAGGTGTGCGGAGGATAGCCAGGTACGATACGAGTGTTTGATTGGTTATTGATATATATAAGTGGGGCCGGAGTATAATGAAATTGTTTAATTAAACGATTGGCGGATAATTAGCATAAGTCTGGAGCGTGATTGTTGTAAGGCCGGGTGGTGAAATATAGAGCCGAAAGTTCATTACAAGTTATTTATTTAAAAAGAAACGTGGAGTATAAATACAAAGTGTTGAAAGTTAAACATTGGCTATAAGGCTTGGAGATAATATAAAGTCGGGAATATAAATTAAAGTCCAACCATTGTGGATGGTATTTATTTATCAAATTCTACGAATTTGATAAATAAACCCGAAGAAAGAAGAAGTCAATGAAGACCCAGGCTGGAGGAAAAGAACGGGGTAAACCAGGGGAAAATGCTGACAGAGCGATTGTAGACACACCAGCTCTCCTTAGGGGTCCAATTTCATTTTTTTTGCGTCACACGATGATCTCTCTTCTCTGGCATTTACTTGTATTGAAGATCACTATTCTAGGAATAAGGAGTTATTTTCTCCAAAAATAACCCTAGCCAAACATTGACAATGCATCAAGGATATCTTTCTATGCTTCATAAGTACATATGTTCTACTTCTAAAACATGTCTTGGAAGTGGTTGTTTTGCTGGAAATTATTCACCAGTTGGTTTCATACCAAAGTCTTTTTCACATTTTCAACATCCAATACATGAAAAAGATAATGGTTTAAAACAACATAAATATTTGAAATTTTGCAAGAATTGTCTGGCACACTTTGAATATGAATTTTGAATTCAAGTGCATGATGTTGTATAGGATCAAGTGTCATTTTTAATACCAAATGTTTCACAAGAAACTTCTCAACATGCTACCCTGCAGTAAGGATTAAATGACAATATTGCATCAACTATTTCCATAATAAAAGTGCACCTCGGCCATAAGACTAAACAACTAAAAATGTTGTAGATCTAACAAGACCACACAATAAAATGTATTCCACAAGGCCAATACTATATGAAAAATGAAAAGGAGTTTGCAACCAAAAATACCTTAGGCGACTAATTCAATTAGATACACCAAACCATCAGCAAAAAGGAAAACCAGCCTACTTGGCCTCAATATTTTCAACTGGGTCCTCTAATTCAACCAATAAAAAGGCCAAAACCATAGCATTGAGATACATTTCATTACACCTTCAATAACAATAAAATTTGACTCAGCCATAACCCTTTCCTTTTAGACCACTGGGTAACAAATATGTTTCCTTTCACCTTTGAGTTTTCAAATTATGCCAACCAAATCTAAGACATTTAATAGGGGGAACTAATACAACGTTAAAAAGAAAACCAGAGCACACATCTAAAATAACAACCCTCCATGAAAAATTAAAATAACACATTAAAATTTCATATAAGTGGACAAGGAAAGATCCACCGCAGTGAAGTTTCACGTGCAGGGGACCTTCCTTTAAACATAATTTTTTCTCTGACCTGCAATTTTTTTGTCACCGAGCCATCCTTGTTGAAGTACAACTCCTTTTCCATAGCTCTTGTATTAACTACCTTATCTCTGTCACGTAATCTCAGAGTCCCTCTTCTGCTTGAGCGATTAAAGGAAATGGGTGAAAAAACTGAAAGAGAAGACAATTGTCTGCCATAATTATCAAACATTGCACCCAACTTTTTCCCCTTTCCATTGTTACCCAATGAGGTAGATGTGGCAATTGTTGTCATATCGCCCAAAGCAGAGGCCATATTCTCTTATGCTGAATATAGAATTACAAGATCTTCATATTAGTATGAACCTTAAAAAACATGACTCCCATTGCTAAAAACCACTTTTAAGTTGTAACAGGCAAACTAAACAACTATCGCAACTTTTGGCAACTTCTGGAGCATTAAGAGAGAAACAACCAAAGACAAATACAACCACAATCCTCATTTTAATGAGACCGGACTATATATTTGCATTAATATAATAGAAAGAAATCACGACTATATTAAGGCCACCACAAAACAATCTTTAACCAGTGTCTCTCGCAGCCTTCAGGTTGCCATGCTAGAGGTTGCATATTTTTAATTTAAATTCTAGACCTCTCGTGCCCATTTATGAATGCATCCAATGGGATATCTACATCAAATGCTCCTTTATATCCCCAAAAACAAATTCCCTACTACAAGAGCACCAGTATTGATGCATCACCCCACACCATCCCACCCACTAGAAACGGTGAAAAAGGAAACCCGAGAAAACTTCTGAAATATCTCAAGATGACTATATGGGTGGTTCTTATGAATCAACCAACCATTCAGAACATGCTCATCAATCCAAAACATGAGTATTATGTGACGATATTCAAGCAGGCACTGAATCGGATTTCTGAAGCTATGTTAGAGAAACCCTAAACTCTCACTGAAAATAGGTGAAATGTGGCACCACTCAGAGATTGACATGTGCCAATTGGTACAAGTGGTAGACAATTGGTATGCTCAAACAACGAGGTGATGCAGGAATGACATGAGGGAGAAAATATCAGAAAAGCCCCAAATCTGGAGAACTAAAGCTCATCACCAACCTGAGATTGACAACTTTACATGATATAACCTATGAAATCGTAAATGGAGAAATCATAGTAACAATAAAGTAACCTATGTAACAATAAAGTCAGATTCATCCTGGGAGTGGTAATGGGAGAAATCATAGTGAACAACAGGAAACATGCAGAGTTGCTTACAATCAAATAGATGAAAAAACACATACAAAAAACCTAGATAATAATCATGAACAAGCTTAATATTGAATTATGAACTGTAAAGGAACTTACAAAATGTGACATTACGAACCCGGTCAAGCGCACAAGCAAAAATATCCTGGACATGACCCTGGTTGACAAGTTGTATTGCTCATGATGCAAGAGGATTTGTACCTGCACTGCCAAGTCAATTAAAATCCATCATTATCTATACAATAAATACAAGTAATTGATGTAGTATTTTTTACTCTAACATGCATTCTTCTGATAATGTTAGAACATATGTTGAAAATGTCAAAACATACCTGAATAAGCTCCTCTTCGTTTCAAGAACAATTTATTGGAGTCGCATGAACTTGGAACAAGCCTCCCACGATCTGAAAGAGTAGCAACTAAGTCAAAAGTGACTTTTTTGTTGCTACACTGGATCGAGGGTGGTTTGCTCCAAGATTAAATCGCTCCAATAAATTATTCTCTACTAAACAGGGCCAACCACGTGAAGGTGGAAGCTCTTATGGCTCCTCCCCCCCGCCCTCACATCACTCTCAATTCCCCAATACCCAATCTATAATTCATTTTTTACTTTCATGAGCATAAAAAAAAATATTCAATAACTAATAAAAAACAATTCAACAAAAAGTACGCAAGGAAACATTGCAATTAATGCTTGACATAAAAATAGTATGATAAATGAGTTTTTATATAACGCAAAAAACGTTCCAAGTATGGTAACATTTGTCTTATAATAATACAATATTTTACATTATCAAATTTTCTTTTTCTTCTTCCTATTTCTAAAGCTCCTAATTACATCATCAATATCATCATGCTTTGCTCCTGTTTCGTGCCTTTCGACCCGCACTGCTGACCTAGTTGCGTAGTCACGATGTCTGGTCTCATCCAGTGACGGGGCATCGCCTACAAAAAAAGATAATATTAAATTTTAATTATCAGTTTTTAAATATCATTGAACTAGTTCGATAATATTAATAAAAAAAATTGCAATGAGATTATTTACCTGGTGCACCAGTTGTCGGCGTTGACCTAGTTGGGTAGTCACGATGTCTGGTCTCATCCAGTGACGGGGCATTGCCTACAAAAACAGATAATATTAAATTTTAATTGTCAGTTTTTAAATATCATTGAACTAGTTCGGTAATATTAATAAAAAAAATTGCAATGAGATTATTTACCTGGTGCACCGGTTGTCGGCGCTGACCTAGTTGCGTAGTCACGATGTCTGGTCTCATCCAGTGACGGGGCATCGACTACAAAAACAGATAATATTAAATTTTAATTGTCATTTTTTAAACATCATTGAACTAGTTCGGTAATATTAATAAAAAAAAATTGCAATGAGATTATTTACCTGGTGCATCAGTTGTCGGCACTGACCTAGTTGCATAGTCACGATGTCTGGTCTCATCCAGTGACGGGGCATCGCCTACAAAAACAGATAATATTAAATTTTAATTGTCATTTTTTAAATATCATTTAACTAGTTCGGTAATATTAATAAAAAAAATTGCAATGAGATTATTTACCTGGTGCACCAGTTGTCGTCGTTGGGACTGTTGCCCTATCTTCCTCTCTGGTGGTAAGATCCTCAAGGGAAACATTCTCTGTCATTTAAACAAAAAAACGTTATAAGGACAACCATCAAGGTATAATTAGAAAAAATTATAAGTGGAAATTAATTACCGTCACGGCCCTCACTGATAGTAGCATTGTCGGCCTGGTCCCCACTACAATGATCAGGTTGTACGTGAGGATCATCTACATCTGGCTCTAAAACTGGGTTATTTGCCTCGTCGGTAGTGCTGCTCCCCTGATTTAAACAAAGTTGTTAGACATTAAATTTATGGACAAAAACAAACATATTGAAAGGTTAATGCTTTACCTTATCAGGCATTCTGGATCTTGGGACCTGCCCCAAGCTTCTGCGACGTTCAACTACGGCCGAAAGCGATATTTTTATCTTCCTCTGTAGTTTCTGTTCCGAAGTCATCACCCTACATTACATATGATTGTGCATTTTTAATCATATTTGATAGGATTACAAAAACGTTGGAAGGCGATACAATTAATTATAAGATGTTTAGCTACTTAATTACAATTCTTGCGGCCAATTTCAAGTAGCCGCCCTGGCCTAGCTTGTGATGGCCCTTTTTTTCAATCCTAGCTTTCGTTGCCTTTGAGGTGTCAGGCAACCTAGCATCAAAAGATTAAAGTCAAATATGACGTGGCACACTTTTATTTTAGACATGAGAAAATTAAAGCTATTGAATTAAAGTTGTAATACCTTGCGGGTCCAGTTGGTATTTTTCCTTCTTTCTTTGCCCTTTTCTCTTTTCCGTCATGGATGAGTGCTCTCCACTCACTCTCTGGAACTGTGAGAGGACGCTCATATCTAGGGTTAAATTGCAATTGCGTCCTATAGGTGTCCCTGGTATATTTCAAATATTTGCCGGCAACTCGAGCCACCGCTGTTCTATCAAATATGCCGACCCCAAAAAGGGTTTCTAGATAATCTAGAAGTTCTTTTTTCAGGTTGGAACTCTGGGAATTCCACCCTGTGCGTATGGTTGGGCCAAAAATTACCAACGCATGGCTCTCCAGATACCTATAGAACTCATTGTTTCCTACACAGATTAAAAAAAAAAAAAAAAAAGAAGATATTATCATTAATTTAAAAATAAAAATCGTGATAAATATGTTTTAGATAAAGTACATGAAATAGTTAAAATATTAAAATTTACCTGGGAGTTGTACATGCTTTATAGGGACACATTCATCGTTCACCAACAACGTGCCATTAATGGTCCCTGTGGAGCTGACACGTGTAGCTCCAGAAAACGCAATAATGTAGTTGGC
Source organism: Pinus albicaulis (assembly GCA_034641835.2). Classification (NCBI taxonomy): domain Eukaryota; kingdom Viridiplantae; phylum Streptophyta; class Pinopsida; order Pinales; family Pinaceae; genus Pinus; species Pinus albicaulis. The sequence continues at coordinate 518,853,829 of CM076579.1, forward strand.
CATATCAGCGTCATCATTGCCAACATGTTCAGCGGTTGGCTGGGTGTCTGCTTGGGCAGGGTGTGTTTCTTGCCTGGCACCTAAAGGAGTAGAAGGTGTACAAGAGGGTTGTTGGGAAATCTCTTGCCCTTGTGTCCCACTACCACCAACACCGGTTTCAGCAAGTGCCAGTAAATGCTACATACAAAAGAACTTTTTGTTAGTTTAGTCAATGTAAAAATTAAAAATCAAACTATCGCAATTCATCTCATGCAGAACAAAAAAAATATCCTTTTGACTTTTTATTATTACCTGATATCTTTCTAGCTGGCTCATAAGTTGTTTTATCTTCTCTTCTGTTTCAGGTGTTTGAGGCGCGTCTATCAAAGTATTAAATTCCGACCTTGCATTTCGTGCCCTTTTTCGCAACAAGAACACTGGAGATAGGGATGAAGAAAGCTCTTCCTCAAAGAGGGAATCATCAGGCATACCATGGCTAGGTGTCTCCATATTTGAACAAAATTAATATTATTTCAATTATGTAAATAACTAAAATACCTGAAGATAGAGCAATGCTGGCACTTTACATGTTCTTCCGCTGGCCTCTTTCCGCGATCATCCCGTCTCTGGGTTGTTCCTGCACTGCTCTCATCATTCTGCCACATTGCAATAAAATTATACATGTAAAAACTTGAAAACAATATCTAACTTAAAAACACAAAATGAAAACTGAAATAATTTCTAATAAGACACCGGACGACAAAGTTAGAGTTTCAAATATGCCTTGCATTGAATTCAGTCCTGGAAACATGTCATTGCACATCAAGGCACCCAAACAAGAGACGAGTTGACAATGAAGACCTTATTGAATATATTGTTGGAGCAACTTCTAGTAAACTTGTTGTGAAGACCTTGAGGACATTTTTGGAGCAACATTGTTGAAGCTGATGGTATAGCATTGTTGGAGACGATCTTGAAGGGCCTTGAAGTGAAGCTTTTGGAGCAACTATTGAAAAATCCTTAGAGAATTTAAGTAAGGCACTTTCTATCTTCCATCACCTTTTTCCTTTCAATATCCTTTAAACGATTTTGTTGATATTTAATGTTTGAAATCACGTGATAATTCCTTGATTATATGTGTTTGGGGACTAGAATAATTTCACACTAAACCATGCAAACTTAAAAGTAACTTAACAGATCCATAAAGTAATAATAATCATAATTCCTAATTTCCTATTGTACGATATGATGCAAATTATTCAAACATGAAGTAATGAATACATGCAATGTCTGAATTTCAAGATTGATGAACCAATACAAGAAGTTAGAAACTACAACTTTGATTCAATACTCTGTGTCCTAACTCCAGGAAGGAATCTAGTTTGTAGTATAGAACATGCATCGTGTATTATCAATTCTTAATTGACAACAACTAAAGGTCATCTACATCATCAATTCCTTCCCATTTTGTGTTTTTATGTTATATTCCTTATAAAAGTGTCAAATTTCTCTCAAAGTAAGCAACCACCGAATAAAATAAAAAATAGTTGAGATATGATTGAGAAATGGTCATTTATTTCTTGAAAGGATCTTCACGATTTCTTTGGTTGTTTTTCATCTCAAGAAACAAGAAATGACCTAAGAAATTATCGTGATGTAATATAAGAAACAACACGGTGCAATGGCCATTTTCAAAGCCAAATGATGTCCATTGAGGACATGGCCTTTATTTGGTTCCTGTTTCATAGGAGTTTCGGGTATAAATGGAACTTTTTTGTATCATTTCCAGTAGTAAAAAGGGAAAACCTTCTTTTTCCATGGGAAATAATTTACCTTTCCTTTTTCAAGATAATCTAAATCACAAAAAATATGAACTATACCGCACACATTCTTGGATAATGTGAAAGTGGAAAAGGAATACCCTACACAAGTGATGCACACATGTACACTTGAACACTAATATATTTTTGTAGTTGAAATGCAATGTTTGTTTTCATTTAAATGTAGGGTTTTTAAAGCAGGGAGAAATAATGGCTGCCAATTTAATAAGTGTTTCTTTGGGAAAAATTTAAATCTTGTATTGGGTGATGAAGATAATAGAGGGTATTGAATCTTGATTCTTGACATTGTGTTTAACTTGAATAACTCAAATGATTATAAATATCAGTCGATGAGTTCTTTTTTCAAGTATGTCACTCAAAACTCTTATGTCAAAGCATTGTATGATGGCTAGCATTTGCTTGTTTCCCTTTCTTCACTTCAATGTAAAAAGTATATTAATATATTGGAGCACGAATGATAACTACAATTGTTTGCTCTGCAGTATATCCAGCCCCAAGATTATGAAAAATTTTCTCAATTGGAGCTATTTGGTTAGGCTGTAGGGTCAACCCTCTATAGGAGGAAGGGCCTGCAGTAAGAACTTACCATTTTGCAAGAGCTGAGGGCCAATGCTGTTCTGCAAGAGCTGAGGGCCAATGCTGTTCTGCAAGAGCTGAGGGCGAATGCTGTTCTGCAAGAGCTCAGGGCGAATGCTGAGGGCGAATGCTGTTCTGCAAGAGCGGAGGGCGAATGCGCGCGTGATATCAGACGTTAATGTAGCACACATGCACATTTGAACACTAATATATTTTTGTAGTTGAAATGCAATGCTTGTTTTCATTTAAATGTAGGGTTTTTAAAGCAGGGAGAAATAATGGCTGCCAAATTAATAAGTGTTTCTTTGGGAAAAATTTAAATGTTGTATTGGGTGATGAAGATAATAGAGGGTATTGAATCTTGATTCTTGACATCTAGAGAGAACCCTATAGACTAACACAATCCAATGGAATTGACCAAAAAAACCCCAAATAGAGTCAACCCTACTATAGGAGGAAGGCCTAAGAACTTACCATTTTGCAAGAGCTGACGGTGAATGCTGTTCTGCAAGAGCTGAGGGCGAATGCTGAGGGAAAATTCTGTTCTGCAAGAGCTGAGGGTGAACGCTGAGGGCGAATGCTGAGGGAAAATTCTGTTATGCAAGAGCTGATCAGGGCGAATGCTGTTCTGCAAGAGCGGAGGGCGGATGCGCGCGTGATATTAGCTATTGCCACGGATACGAAAAATAAAATCATTTTTATGTAGCGTGCATATAAGTTTCGTATATGCATTTAGCGCGCATATCAGTGTCGTTATACCGACGGCGAAAAAGGCGTCGCTAGTGCAACGAAGGTCTCCAAACGTCGCAATTACGACACTTAGACATTGTGTCGCACTTGTAGTCGTCGCAATAGCGACGCTTTCGGACATAGTGTCGCCAGTGCGACGTCTTCCTCCAAACGTCGCAGTGGCCACACTTTTAAGTGTCGATATTGCGACACCTTAAAACTTACTATAGGAGGAAGGCCTAAGAACTTACCATTTTGCAAGAGCTGACGGTGAATGCTGTTCTGCAAGAGCTGAGGGCGAATGCTGAGGGAAAATTATGTTCTGCAAGAGCTGAGGGCGAATGCTGAGGGAAAATTCTGTTATGCAAGAGCTGATCAGGGCGAATGCTGTTATGCAAGAGCGGAGGGCGGATGCGCGCGTGATATTAGCTATTGCCACGGATACGAAAAAATAAAATCATTTTTATGTAGCGTGCATATAATTTTCGTATATGCATTTAGCGCGCATATCAGTGTCGTTATACCGATGGCGAAAAAGGCGTCGCTATTGCAACGAAGGTCTCCAAACGTCGCAATTACGACACTTAGACATTGTGTCGCACTTGTAGTAGTTGCAATAGCGACGCTTTGGGACATAGTGTCGCCAGTGCGACGTCTTCCTCCAAACGTCGCAGTGGCGACACTTTTTAAGTGTCGGTATTGCGACACCTTTCTATAAACGTCGGTATAGCGACGGTTTCGGGCGGGATGGAAAAAAGTTGGGGAAATTTCCGAAATTTGGTCAAAAGCGTCGGAACCAAGTGTCGGAATTTGCACCAAATGTAGTAGTGTATGCACCTGTACTCGTACCTTTACCACCACATATGCCTGTACCTATTCTTTGTTGTAAGTTGTGCATAAGATGTTTGTACTTGTCATCCTGCTAACCTGCCTGTAACATCTGATCCTGTAAGTTTGTCCCATAAGAACCCATAATTTTTATATGATTCCCCTATACCTATTTTCTAAGAGCATCTGAAACCTTGTTCTCTTTCCCCTTGATGTATTTGATCTAAAAGTCAAACTCATTAATCATGGCCAACCATCTAGCTTACCTAGCATTCATATTTGGTTGGTCAAACAAGTATCTTAACCCACTATGATCACTCATCAGTACAAACCTCCTACCAAGAAGATAGATCCTCCACATCTTCAATGCATGAATGATCGTTGCCAACTCAATATCATGTGTTAGATAGTTTTGCTCGTGCTCATTTAATTTCCATGACTCGTAGCATACTACATGTCCCTCCTACATAAGGACTCCACCAAGCCCTCTCTTTCAAGCATCTGTACACGCTACAAACTATTTTTCTGGGTCTGCAATCTTTAACACTAGACAATTTTTTAACAACTACTTCAACTGCTCAAAACTTGTTGCACATTCCTCTGTCCATTCAAATTTCTTACCTTTCCTCTACAGTGACGTCATAGGACAGGAAATCTGAGAGAAGTTCCTGATGAACCTCCTATAATATCCTTCCAACCCCATAAATGATCTTACCTCATCCACATTTCTAGGAGCTTACCACTCCATGATAGCCCTTATATTCTCTAAATCCATAGTTATACCTTCCTTGGAAACAACATATTCCAAGTAGTGTACCTCTTTCTAAAAGAAATTGTGTTCGCTAAGCTTAGCATAGAATTGATTCTCTCTTATCAATCTCAAAACTACTACTAAATTCTCGACAAGTTCTTACTTTTTCTTGGAATATATCAATATGTCATCAATGAATACAATATAAACTTGTCCAGATAAGGATGCAGCACACTATTCATCAAGCACATAAAAGTAGTTGGAGCATTATTCAAACCAAATGGAACTACAACAAACTCATAATGCCCATACCTGGTCTAGAAATATTTCTTGTAAATGTCCTCTTCCTTGATGCGTACCTGATGATATCTGGATCTCAAATCAATCTTTGAGAAAATTTCTTCTCCCTTTAGCTGATCAAACAAGTCATCAATCCTCAACAACGGATAATTATTCTTGATGGTCACCTTGTTCAACTACCTGTAATTGATGCATAACCTGAGAGTACCATACTTCTTCTTCAAAAACAAGACCGATGCACCCCGCGGTGATACACTTTGTCTAATATATCCCTTGTGAAGCATTTCCTTCAATTGCAACTTCATCTCTACTAACTTTCGAGTGCTCATCCTGTATGGTGCCTTTGATGCTAGTGCTCCCCCTGATACCAACTCAATAGAAAAATCCACTTCTTTGTGAGGCGATAACTCTAAGATCTCTATTGGAAACATATCTTGAAACTATTTTAATATCAAGTACCTTCTCAATATCTTCGCATCTTAATCCTCCTAACCTATAACACTATAAATGTGCACTGCAAATAAAACACACCCTTTTCTACGACTGCGCTTTGCCTTCATAGCTTCCAACATCCTAAATGATGTTGATTTATTCTTACCCTATAAGATTCTATGTTTTCTATTGTCATCCAAGCACTCAATGGATTTCTCTAAAAATCTAATTTAGTCCTGTGAAGATACAACCAGTTCATACCCAACAACATACTATAGGATCCCAATGACAATACATTAAACTGTGTTGATGTAGCATACCATTCAGTTCAAATGCACAAGATTTTACCCAGTGATGAATTCTCTTCTTTGCACTTATATCTAGATGCACTAACAAATATCTTGCATGTACTTCTTTATTCAACCCACACTTATCCACAAAGTCAGGGTTAACATAGCTATAATTAGATCTAGGGTCAATCCAAATATAAACAACTTGACCAAAAATCTTGCCATCCATCTCAATGATAGATGCCTGATGATCTGTCTGCCTATTATCCAACACTGCATACATACGAGGAATGCTCTACCTAGTTTCCCCAATAGTTTTTTCCTTCTATGCACTATAGATCTGAGGTCTACCACCCTAATACTACGTACAGCCTCTCTTAAAATTCTCCTTACCACATATCCAACATTCCAACCATCTGGTAACATCACCTCTATTCTGCTGCCCTCTAGGTTGTGACCCATGTACCTTTCTAGCTACGTTGAACTTCTTGTAAGGTGAAACATTTTCTTTCTCTTCTACATTCTAAGGCTTTATTCTTTTTGCTTGCCAGTTACACTTACCTTTATTGTTCCCTTTCCATCCTTGTTGAGATTTTTTCTTACGCGTTGATTGTTCATAGAAATTCTTTAATTTCCCAATAACTTCCTCTTAGGGCCCTATATTACTAGTGTAGTCCCTTATTTTTGTTAGTGTATCCCCCTTATTATTATTTTTGTACCCCTTTAGTCCCCATATTGTTATTGTTGTGCCCCATAATAGCCCACTATTGTTATTTTTGTGCCCTTGTATTATTATTTCTAGGTCGGCTAGGATTATATTGTGACCCCATGGACTCCTATATAGAGAAAGGAGGTTTTGTCACTTGTGTCATCCAAGAATTGTTCATTTATGTAATGTAAAGGATGTTTCCCCCTCAAAGAGGCCAGTTTCTAAGTCATTGAACTCTATTTTATTCTATTCTGTGAGTTGGTTTGATAACATTTGGTATCAGAGCTTTGGATTCTACGGTTTCATTGTTTCAAACAAGTCATCGTCGATTTTTTCTATAAATTTTTTTCTACAAATGTTCAGAAGCTAAAAAAACCCATTAGCAAAGAAATACTGGGGAACTTTTTGTAAAAAATTTAGATCTTGGTTCAAAATATTTTCGGAGATACAATCTGTGGAAGTTAGGGTTTTTGTAGGCTCCCGAATTTCATCTCAAAGAGGTGACCTTGGGAAAATTGTCATAACTCTCTCTCTAAGCATCAGATTGGAATTTTGTAAAAAATGGCCAAAATTAAACAGACTATAGTTTCTTTTGGATGAATTTCAAAGCTGAAGGAGGAAACAGTGAAACATGGAATGCCGTACAAGTTTGATATTCTGAACCAGACCATAATTAGGCCATTTTGGGAAATTGGGCATACTTTTCCTCGAAGAATCCAAATCATGTCAGACCTGTGAAATTGGAAAGAATACTTAGAGGGGTAATAAATTGTTGAAGATAAAATATTGGGGATTTAAATTTACAGAGATACACCAGTTTCAATATCGAGCTCCTCAAAATCAAGAAAAAGGTGTGTATTTTTTTTTTAATTGCATAAGTCTTGTTTGAAAAATCAGTTTGAAGTAATTCCAACAGCATATTAAAGCATAGATATCAGTATTGAGTTCTAAAATGTCCCCTAAAAATAATTCAACACCCATTAAGCCCTCAGAAGGCTCTACTATGACTCATGAAGAGGAATAAGTGCAACATGATATATCAAAATTACAATACCAAGTGCAACAAATCTCACTCTCGCAAAGAGTAACAATAAATGAAATGGAAGCTAAGATGAATGGTTTGAAGAAAGGTGTGGAAGCTAACATGGATGGTTTGAAGAAATGCATGGAAGCTAACATGGATGGTTTTAAAAATGTCATAGAAGCTAATATGGATGGCGTGGAAGCTAAGATGGATGGTATAGAAGGCAACATGGAAGCTAAGATGGATGGTTTGAAGAAAGGCATGGAAGTTACGATGGATGGTTTAAAGAAAGGTGTGGAAGCTAAGATGTATGGTTTGAAGAATGGAATGGAAGCTAATATGGATGGTATATAAGGCATAATGGAAGACTTGAAGAAAGACGTGGAAGGTTTGAAAGGAGGTTTGGCAAATTTGCTACAACAAAATCTTCCTAATTGCGAAAAAGTAGTAGAGGAAACTCATGATGAGGAAAAAATAAATGTTAATCATGATTTCATAGACTCTAATGTTGGATTTAAGACCCACCATATTCCAAAGATATATATGAGGAAGTTTGATGGAAAATACCCGATAACTTGGATACTACAAATGGAATAATACTTTGAGCTCCATAATACGCAAAACACACAAAAGGTACACATTGTAACTTTATATTTTGCAAATAAATTTGTATGGTATCGAGGGATTTGTTCTCGTAAACCACTCGTCACTTGGTCAATTTTTACGGAGGAAATGATACCACATTATGAGGATAGAAAAATAAATGCCTTCTTTATCCAATTGATAAATATCAAACAAAAGGGATCAATGATGAAGCACATTGAGGACTTCCAAAAATTGAATATAAGGGTAAATAATATTCCAGAGGAACATAGGATTGGTGTCTTCATAGGATATCTAAAGGATAACATCCACATGAGGTTTTCCTTTGGGAACCTGATACATTGGAGAAGGCATTCAAGTTGGCAAGAAAAATTGAAAGCAAAATTATGGCGACGAGGAAGCCTACCACTCACAACGATAAAGATGGAAGTGTTACTACTCCTTGACTTCCATACCCTACAAGGTTGATACCACAAAAATTGGAAGAAAAAATAGCAAATGGGATTTGCTATAGTTTTTATATAAAATACACTAAAGTTCATAATTGTGCTGAGAATAAATTATTTTCATAGATTGTGAAGAGGAGAAAGAAAAGGAACAAGAAACTTAAAAAGAAGAGGATATACACCAGGAACCAACCTTAGAGGAAGAAGAAATGAATCTGACCATATCCTGTAATGCTTTGGCAGGAATTACCACTCCTCAAACTCTCAAGATAGAAGTACATATCAAGAAGAAAAAATTAATAGTGCATATTGATTCGGGTAATACCCTAATTTTATTCACTATGAGGTAGCCAAGGAATTGAATTGCTTCCTATACCCAGCGCCAGAGTGTCAAGTGATGGTGGAAAATGGAGGAACTATAAATTTCTCTAGAAAGTGCCATAATATCAAGCTAACCATGGGGGAATATGTATTGAACAGTCCAATACTTTCCATTCCAATGGGTGGTGCTGATGTTGTACTATGAGTACAATGGTTACAATCTTTGGGAATAGTAGCTTTTAATTTTCAAGAAATTTTCTTGAGATTTTTTTCAGAAGGAAAGGAAGTTGAATTACGGGGTATCGCGGGGAAGTCAGAAAATATAATAATCTCTAATGTCATGAAACATATTCTGAAGAAAGAACAATGAGGCTTCATTGCACAATTATGCTCACTATAAGTTCTAACATCAAAATCATATATTTCTCCAAATCTCCAACAAGTCTTGGACAATCATTCTAAGGTGTTTGAAACTCCCAAAGGAATCCCCCCTATTCATGATCATGATCATGCAATTCATTTGATTCAAAGAAGTGTTCCTCCAAACATCGGGCCTTACAGATATCCTTATGTCGAAAAGAGAAAAATTGAACATATGGTTGCACAATTGCTAGAGGTTGGTATAATTCAACCTACTCAAAGTTATTTTTCTACTCCAGTAGTATTGGTACACATGAAGGATGGATCATGGTACATGTTTCTAGATTATAGGGAGCTCAATAAGCTCACTATTAAAGATAAATTTATCATTCTTGCGATTGATGAATTATTGGATGAATTACATGGAGCAAATTATTTCAACAAGTTGGATCTTCGTTCAGGATATCATCAAATTAGAATGAAGACTAAATACATTCTGAAAACAACATTTCGAACTCATGAGGGTCATTATGAATTTTTGGTCATTCCTTTTGGCCTTACCAATGCACCTTCTACATTTCAAAGGTTGATGAATTCCATTTTTAAACCCTTCCTTAGAAAATTTGTGTTAGTATTTTTTTATGATATACTAATCTACAACAGGTCTTGGAAGGATCATGTTCAACATGTTGACAAGGTGATCAAACTATTAGAGGAGAAACAATTATATGAAAAAACCTACAAATGTTTCTTTAGAGTACAAGAGGTGGAATATCTAGGTCATATTGTATCTTAGGAGGGTGTTAAGGTAGACCCTAACAAAATTAAATCCATTAAGGAATGGAAAGTCCCCACAACAATAAAGAAGTTGCGAGGATTTATCATGTTAATAGGATATTATCGTGTAGGTTTTAACCATGTACATAAATTATCTGCAAATGAATTCTAATAAATATAAAATAAACAATAGCAAGAGCATAAATCATGAAATTGATATACACAGATATTTTTCCCCTAGATCCCAAAGCGGGACAACCAGCTTTATTTTTCATTATATTCCTTTTAGTGTTACAACACATATATATACATGCCAAAGCATTCATAAACCCCAATCCATTAACCCTGTATTAGAACATAACCATAGTTCCCTTGATCGTATCTTCAAAATATCAAGGGCAGAATACCATCATGCCCCAAAACCATGTGCAAAACCACGCATAAAACCATAGGCGGGTCCACCCACCTAAAATAGGGTCCAAAAAAAAATTCTCGAGGCACTACCCTAGACCCCGTGCAGGGGGCTACTCACCCACTACAAACCCTTGGAAATGGGTGGTTTCCACCCACCTTATGACCCACCTGTTGCGCCCAGTGCAAAAAACATGGAGGGGCTATCGCCCCCCCTGTGGCCCCCCCCCTACGTGCAACTATTCGTCGAAATAATATAACACACACCCAAAATTCTCCCACTTATTGTTTTCTTTCCACGGGGGGCCATAGGGGAGCTTAGTCATTAGTCCAACCCTGCAACACCCATCGTTTCTCTACACTAAGAGAACTTCTGAGTGCTCACAAACTTCAGCAATGCATCTACAACATTCTTCAAAGTGTTAACCTTTACCAGCAACACCTTTTTATCCTCAACCATATCTCTTAGAAAGTGATATTGAACATCAATGTGCTCTTTATTTGAATGATAAGAAGGGTTATTAGCCAAGAAAATTTCACTTTGGCTAAAATATTCTATCCTTATAGCTCGCAACACCAACCCCATACTTGAACACAGTCTCTGCAACTAAACTGATTCCTTGCTTACATGAGTTGTTGCCATGTATTCTGCCTTTGTAGTTTAAAGAGCCACTACAAACTGTCTTTTACTCATCCAACTGAATACACCACCAGATAGGCTAAACACATACCCACTTGTAGATATTCTTTGGTCCATATTTCCAACCCAATCTGAATCAACAAACTCATGGATGTCCAAAACTCTGTCCAATCCTGGTCTTCCCTTGTAGCACAAACCATAATCACTAGTGCCACGCAAATATCTGAAAACCCACTTCACTATTGTCCAATGCTCCTTCCCTGGTTTTGACATAAAGTTGCTCAATACTCCCACCTAATGTGCAATGTATGGTCTAGTACATATCATTGCATACATCAGGCTACCCACTGCACTTGCATATGGAACATGGGACATATCCTCCTCTTCTTCTTCTGTCTTGGGAAATTGTTCAGCAGATAGCTTTACACCTATAGGAATAGGAACCTTCACCGGTTTACTATCCCACATATTGAAACTCTGTAATATTTTCTCGACATACTTCATCTGGTTCAACCAGAGCTTCCTGTTTTCCCGATCTCTCTTAATTTCCATGACCACAATAAATTTTGCAGCACCAAGATCCTTCATGTCAAATTTGGAGAACAATTGGGTCTTCAAATCTTGGAGAATTTATTTATCATTTCCGACCAGCAAAATATCATCCACATACAAGACCAAGTAAATAAAACGGTCACCAATTAATTTAAAATACATACAGTGATCCTCTTTGCTTCTCCTGAAGCCAAGTCCCCATATATAGGTATCAAATTTCTGATACCACATCCTTGGTGACTATTTTAACCCATACAGAGACTTTTTTAACCTCCATAAAAGTTCTTTCTTACCCTTCACCGTAAAGCCTTCAGGTTGCTTCATGTATATCTCCTCTTCTAGATCCACATGAAGAAATTTTGTCTTCACATCCATATGTTCTTCCTCAAAAGAAAATGCAGCGGCAACAGATAAAAGTAATCTAATAGTAGTAACCTTGGCAACAGGAGAAATAATATCACCAAAATCAATTCCCAACACCAGGGAATAACCTTTTGCTACCAACCGAGCTTTGTATTTCTCAAGCTTGCCTTCTACATTCATCTTCTTCTTAAACACCCATTATCTTCCAATGGGATTACTTCTAGCCAACAACTCCACCAGATCACATGCCTCATTTTTGTGCAAGGATGCCATTTTTTCAACCATGGCCTCCTTCCAGAGTTTTCCATCCTCTGAATCCACAGCCTCCCTCATGGTTCGGGGATCATCATCAGTTATAGTTAAAGCAAAATTTGAACAGAAAGTAGATGGACTATACCTTTCTCGTTGCCTTCTTTCCTGAAATGATACTCTCAAAGCTGGAGTTTGTGGCTCTTCCTCTTCTGAATTTTGTTCTGTTGTAGAGTCTGATTCATCCTCCTTTATCTCAAACTCTATCTTCTTAGGTTCCTTTGGTAGGACTTCATGTTTAACAACATATTTCACCTCTCTAAACACCACATCTCGATTGTACACAACCTTCCTTGTTTCTGGGTTCCAAATCTTGTAACCTTTTAAAACATCCTTATACCCAATAAAGATGCACCTTTCATATTTATTATCCAACTTGGTCCTTTTCTCCTTTGGAACATGTACGTATGCATCACATCGAAATACCCCCAGATGTGAAAGAGATGGTTTCTTACCAGTCCATACCTCATGTGGATTCTTATCCTCCAATGCTGATGAAGGTGATCTATTAACCAGGTAACATGCAGTCTCCACTGTCTCTACCTAGAATTCCTGTCCTAACCTGGTAACATTGAGCATGCTTCTTTCCTTTTCCATCAACGTTATGTTCATTCTTTATACAACTCCATTTTTTAGAGGTGTGTATGGAGTAGTCTTATTTTGTGCTATACCACACTTCTTACAGACCTCTTCAAATTCCTTCTTTTAGAACTCTCCACCATTACCTGTCCTCAGCACTTTTATCTTCTTCTTTGTCTAGTTTTCCACTAGAGCCTTAAATTCTTTAAATCTGTCAAGACTTCAGATTTCTTCCTCAAGAAATATATAATTGTATTCCTTGAGAATTCATCTATGAATGAAACATAGTACACATAATTTCCCAGTGATGGAACCAACACAGGTCCAAGCACATCACTCTGCCCAAGCTCTAATATCTTGTTCACCCTCTTAGCACCAGAAGGAAAACTCACCCAATTCTACTTCCCATATACACAATGTTCATAAAAATCAAAATCCAGAGAGAAATTAGACATACCTTATACCATACCTTTACCATGAATTATCTGAATGCCCTTATCTCCAATATTTCCAAGCCTTTGATGCCATAACATGGTCTTTTCTCCAGAGACCGTTAGGCTTTCTTCTCCACTTTCAGGAACCACATAACTGTTGCACCCATCAATAATAGTGCTACATTGAATCTTGTAGAGATTTCAAATCTGAACTGCCCACATTAATACCAGTACTCCCCGAACCATCTTGCAGGTATATTTCTCGAACACTGTTTTTATACCTGCATCTTCCATCTTGCTTACAATAATAAGATTTCTAGCCAATGTAGGAATATGCAGAACACTAGGAAGTGTTCTAATTCTTCCACCTTGCAACTCTAGCTTGACTTTTCCACATATGAAAATTTTGGTCTTCCTATCACCCCATAAGAAGACATCACCACCATCATACTTCTCATACTCACAGAACCACTCCCTATGGAGAGTGAATTGAAAGGATTCACTTGATTCAATCAACCATGTGTCATGATCTACATGTGTATTTGATGAAGAAGCCAAATACACATCCCTACCTTCATCTGAGGTGGTTTCTTCCTCTGCAGAAGGAAGATCATCATATCCCTTTCCTTTCTCAGAAGCTTTAGATCTGCAGTCCTTTTTAAAGTTTCCTTCCTTTCCACATTTCCAGCACACCTTTACAGGTTTTCCTAGAGATTTATATCTCCCTCTAGATTTAGATCTCCCACTCGAAAAATTATTTTTGTTTCTATTTTGGGGCCTTCCTCACATAGATAAGGCATCTCCATTCTGGCCCTCCATATTTCTCCATCTCATTTCCTCTGAAAACAAGGCTGAGTCAATTTCATCAAAATTCAAGGTAGTTGTATTGCTACCTATTACAATAACCATACTATCCCATGAATCTAGTAGAGAACACAACAAAATGATGCACTTATCTTCATCTGATATTTAAATATCAACATACGAAAAAAAATTACCATAGTATTGAAGGTGTTCAGATGCTCTATCACCGAGTCTCCATCCTTCATCCTCAAATTATACAGCTTTTTCTGCAGGAACAATTTATTCAGCAGAGACTTAGATTGGTACAAAGTCCTTAACTTGACCCAAAAATTCTTCGTTGTAGCTTCCCTAGATACATTCAACAATATCGAATCTAAGATACACAACCATATTGTGCTCTTTTCCTTCCGATCCAACTTCACCCAGTCTTCATCTGATATTTTCGTTGGTTTAGTACCTAGATCTACCGTGATCCACTGATCTTTATCCACCATAAGATCCTCCATCTTGAGCTTCCACAATTCAAAACTCTGACCATTAAATTTATCGATCTCTATCTTTCCACTGCTCGACATCTTCTTTCACTGCAAGAATCGATCCCACAGATCTCCCATTGAACAGAGTCTACACAGGCCCAAGCAAAAAACCCCACCACTACAAAGGCGTCCCCTTGAAGCCGAAACAACTCTAATACCAAATGTAGCTTTTAACCCTGTACAAAAATTACCTGCAAACGAATTCTAAAAAAAGGAAAATAAACAATAGAGATAACATAAAACATAAAATAGATATACACATATATTTTTCCCCTGGATCCCAAATCGGGACTACCAGCTAGATTTTTCATTATATTCCTTTTAGTGTTACAACACATATATATACATGTCGAAGAATTCATAAACCCCAATCCATTAACCCTGGATTAGAACATAACCATAGTTCCCTTGACCGGATCTACAAAATACCAGGAGCAGAAAACCATCATGCCCCAAAACCATGTGCAAACCCATGCACAAAACCATAGGTGGCTCCGCCCACCTAAAATAGGGTCCAAAAAAAAAATCTCAAGGCAATACCCTCGACCCCATGGAGGGGGCTACCTGCCCCCTGCAAACCCTTGGACAGGGGGGTTGTTGCCCCCCTATGACCCCCTCGCTGCACCCGACGCAACAAATAGGGAGGGGATATCGCCCCCCTGTGATCCCCCTGCGCATGTGACTATTCATGGAAATAATATAACACACACCCAACATGTCGCAAGTTTGTTAATAATTATGGGAGAATAGCAGCACCTCTAACAAAATTATTGAAGAAAGATGCATTTTCATGGACTCCTGAAGTAACTAAGGCCTTTGAACATCTTAAAGAGGCAATGTGCCAAGCACTGGTCTTAGCTACGCCAGACTTCACAAAAACCTTTATTGTGGAATGTGATGCCTCAAGAAATGGAATTGGTGTTGTTTTAATCCAAGAAGAATGACCCATTTCTTTTTAAAATCATGGAATCAAAGTAAATTATTTACAGAAAGCTATTTATGAGAAGGAAATGTTGGCAATACTACATGCACTAAAGAAATGGTGACCTTACCTAATGGGAAGACACTTCAAGGTAAAAATTGATCATGATAGTCTTAAATACTTTTTGGAACAAAGATTATCTTCATAATATTAGCAAAAATGTGTCACAAAGATGTTGGGTTATGACTTTGAAATCATCTACAAAAAAGGGAAGCTAAATGTGGTTGCAGATGCACTCTCAAGAAAGGATGAGGATGTGGAGGCATTGGTTTGTGTCATTTATATTATCCAACAAGATTGGATAATCAAAACAAGGCAAGAATGGAAGGATGATGAAGAAGTATGGATAATCATTCAAAATTTGTAGCAAGATTCGAGTACATATGATATATTTAGTGGGAAATATGATTCCTTACGGTACAAATATCGCTTATATCTTTGTAAGAATTCCCAGCTAAAACAAAAGATTATTTTGGAGTTGCACACCTCTCCCTTAGGAGGACACTCACTATTTTTTTTAAAATTAACACAGGGTGAAGAAATATTTTGTTGGGTATGGCCTTAAATATGATATTCAAATTTTTTTGGCGGAATATTTGGTTTGCCAGCAAAATAAAGTTGAGACAATTAAGACCTCGAGTCTGCTACAACCTTTATCCATTCCAAATCAACATTGGGAGGATGCTTCAATGGATTTTATCAAAGGTTTAACTAATTTCAATGGAAAGAGTGTCATGATGGTGGTATTTGATTGACTTACCAAGTATGCACACTTTTTTTCATTATCTAATCCATTTAAAGTGAGTACAGTTTCTACTACATTTATGGAAATAATTCAAAAGCTACATGGAAACCCAAAGATTATTTTAAGCGATAGAGATCCCATTTTCACTAGAAATTTTTGGACTAAATTATTTTCTTGTTTGCGTACTCAACTAGCTCATAGATCATCTTATCATCCTCAATCCGATGGGAAAACTGAGATAGTGAACAAATTTTTGGAAGGATAACTTTGTTGCTTTGTATTTGATAAACAAACATAATGGGTCAATTGGTTACCTCTGGCTGAATGGTGGTATAACACTTCCTTCCACACTGCAGCAAAAATGACCCCATTTATGGCACTTTATGCATATCATTCATCGTCCATCACATCATCTTCACAAGAAAATTCCAAGGTTCAAGTAATGAAATATCACATCGAGCATCAACAACAAGTTCTCCAACTCTTAAAGGATAACCTAAATTTGGCACAGAATCAAATGGAACAACATGGAGATCGCAGCGAGAGAAGTTTTGATGTACATGATTGGGTATTTTTAGAGCTACAACCATACAAACAAATGTCCCTCAAGCAATCTAAGAAGGATAATAAATTATCGCCAAATTACTACGGTCCTTACAACGTGTTGAAAAATATCGGTACTATGGAATACAAATTGGAGCTTCCTGCATCTTCCCGAGTGCACCCAGTTTTCCATGTTTCATGCTTAAAGAAGGTTATAGGTGACAAACTTCTAGTTCAAACAATATTTCCAAAACTTGATGAGGAAGGAAAAATCATATTGGAACCTGAAGTAGCCACGGAAAAAAGAACTCAAAAGATACGAAATCTATTAATTTCAGAGTATCTCATCAAGTGGAAGAATTTACCCACTGAAGATTCCAAATGGGAGGATGAGAATTTTATAAGGAAGCATCCAAAACTACTCAAGCATTGAGGAAAACACATTTTTTAAGGAGAGGGGCATGTTAGGGCCCTATATTACTAGTGCAATCCCTTATTGTTGTTAGTGTAGCCCCCTTATTGTCATTGTTGTACCTGTGTAGTCCCCATATTGTTATTGTTGTGCCCTTAAATTATTATTTTTAGGTCGGCTAGGATTATATTGTGACCCCATGGACTCCTATATATAGAAAGGAGGCCTTGTCATTTGTTTCATCCAAGAATTATTCATTTATGTAATGTAAAGGAGGTTGCCCCCTCGAAGAGGCTGATTTCTAAGTCGTTGATCTCTCTTTTCTTCTATTTTGTGAGTTGGTTTCATAACACCTCCTCAAGTGAGCAAGGCTCATCATACTCAATCCGATATCTAAATGTTAATGGAAATATGCTGAAAAAATGTTTGAACTTTAGTCTTTTTTACCTTAATATTTTGTACATACCTCAATATCTCCAGGAACATAGTCGTATACTCCTCATTTTTCATCGAACCCATTTTAAGCTCGTAAAACTCCTTGGATTTGTTGTCGCAGTACCTTTCTGATAAGTACTTCTTTCTAAAAAGTCTCTTGAATTCATGCCAACTCAAATCTTATGTCCTAATGTCTCTGACCCGCTTCACATCTTCCCACCATATATTTTCTTTACCTTTTAGACTGAAGATAGCTACTCTAGCCTTCATATTATCTGTGTAGTTATGCAAATCAAATAATTTCTTCATGCCAAGTAACAAAGCCTCTGCGTCCTCAGGCTTCTTCAAATATCCATAAAAATTAGGTGCCTTTGATTTCTTAATCTCATCTAGAAATTACCCCCTATCAATCCTCCTGTAAGGGTTTATAATGATGACTTTCATAGTTTCTGTTAGAACCATAACTAGAATAGTACCTATGTCCATCACCTCTCCTATCTGAAGTATCCAAAACTATACCATCCCTAATCTTCTCATCTCTATATGAAATTTTCCTACCATGAGTCCTACTTACATATGCCCCATTAGTCCCATTCTCCTATCCATAGGTTATCTAGAGTGGTCCCTTTCTCTGTAATTATGACAAAAACTTTAAATAATTACTGCACTAACTTCTGCTTATTTTTCTTGTGCCTGCATGATTTTATCATTATCTCCTTTGCAACTTCTTATTTCTTCCTTCCAACTCCTCAATGTGTCTTCTAATTCATGATATTTCCCAACACCATGTTGTTCATCTGATTCATAGGGAGAATCTCTGTAGTCTACCATCTTGCTACTCAATTTTTATTTCTTTCCTACAAGGCATACTATGTCAACTAAACCAAATCATAAGCAAACTAATGCACCTTAGCATCATTCGGGGAGGATATCTCTTGCAGTATCAACCTATCAGCATAATACATGTATAAACATAATCATAAAAAAATATAAATATGTATCATATATATGAAACAACATATAAAACTCATTCCAACCATAGTCTAGTCATCAATGCACAACCATATCAATGTACACTTGGCAACACATAAGCACTTGACATGCATAAACAATGCATAACCAATCATACACTCATGAAGACACATTCCACAACAAACCCATCAACCTACACATGGTGACATCACTGCAACCATGACCAACACCATGCATATGCAAAAAGTACATGGAACATAAGTATAAGGGACACATATGTAACTGACATGACTGCATGACCAACACACTTCCCATCCAATCCAAGGGGTGAACCATGCTCTGATACCACTTTGTAACACCCTCCTCCCACATCTACCCAAGTAACCGTCCAACTGGGTTAAATATGTGACAAAGAGTTACTATGATATGATTAAACTCCTTATGTGTCAATTAAGGAAGTGGCGCCGACATAACATAACAACATAGACCTTCCACACCTACAACATAACCCCTAGGAGCTATCCAAGCCTTCCAGGTGACTAGCCCCTAGAAAAACTAACTTTTTGTTGCATTAACTCCCAAATCTCTCCCTTGTCAAGACTTCCAAGTGACTGAGAGCCCCAATCACTCCCATGAGCATGCATGAGTGCAACTGCAGCCTTTTTCTTCCAATGTTATGCCTATGACTGTGGTATTTAAGGCTAAATTTCATTGCTAGGACCCAGGTCACTACCTAGAACTCCATGACACCTACAAGAATGAAATATGACATCGGAATAATGACATAAATGTAATTTATTGAACAAGGACTTGACCGGACCCCTACTAGCCATGACAAGCATTTCTTTAAAAATGTCAAAAATATGTAATCTATAAGTTTAAACAACATATATGTGCATACGGGTCTCATACTTATCTGAGAATCACTAAGAAGAATTAATGCCTTATCACATTAGCTGTATTATCATCTATTAAGTCATATATTCATTATTCATTCATTTACAAATCAAAACATGATGAGAGCCATACATCATCATTGTCATAAAACATTCTCATAACCAGCATATAACCAACAAAAATAATATGGATACAATAGCCATAGAATCCACATATAAACTAGTAAATTTTCACATAAAATACCAAGGAGGATAAACTCTTATTCATTAATGAAAAATCCAACCTAGTATGAGACTACCACGTTGCGCCCGACCATAGATTGGTTCAGCCAAATCTCTTTTCAACAAATCACCCTCGTGCCATATTCCAAGCATGAATGTGGGACTTAAAACCAAAAGAACCAACTAGGGATTCCTAAGGCTAGGCCATAAAACCAAGGATTACCACAATCCTCACTATTTCACTAGGCCATAAACAAGCATGGATGACACCGGATCTCTCCACCTAAACCATGAGGAATTTGTCTGGCGCAACCGCTTGACTTTACCAGGCATCCTTCCATTACAAATCAAGGGATTGATAGGCCTACGAGGTCTCTACCCTCTTGTATTTACCGTGTATCCCAACTCGGGTTTCCTAGGCCTACAAGGTCTCCACCCTTTGGTATTTACCGTGTATCCCAACTCGAGATTCCTAGGCCCAATCGAGGGTACCACCACTGAGATTTACCATGTATCCCTCCATCACTAGTCAAGGGATTCCTAGGCTCAATCGAGGTGTTCACATCCAGGATTTACCATGTATCCCATCCCAGGAGTCCTAGGCCTTATGAATAATCCTAAGACCACCCCACTCTCCTTTGAGTCCATCTGACAATCCAAATCAACCAAAACATGAAAACCACATCACACCATGGCTATCCCGAAATGGCAAGGAAAGGTTGAAGAACATTTTCACACCTGGAAAAACCCATGCCAATGACAGTAAGATAACGAACAACACACATGCATAACAATGCATGCCAAATCTATCAAGGAAATCACACATGCAAATCGATAACTGCAAGTAAACCCACTGTAGTTTCTTGATCCTGATCTTTTTTTCTTGATATGTTTCTTCCTCTTCTCCTTATATGCCTTTCTTGATCCCAAGGTGAAATTCCCCAAGAAAACTCTATGCATCCAAGATTGTGAGAGAGAGAATAGAGGGAGAGCTCCAAAACTGAACTGACAAAAGGCCATAAACTGATCCTCAAAAGCCTTTTTATGAATTACACCTCTATTTTTTTCATTTTCCATTATTTTTCCTTCATTTTCCTCCTCGCATGCAACATGTGATATTTCACCTTCCTTTTCTCCTAATTTCCATTATTTTCATAAATAAATTTCCAAAAAATCCATTTTTCCTTTCCAAAGCCTTTGCCTTTGCCAATTTCCTATTCCATAATAAACCAAATGAACACCCACACTAGGATGTTTTTTCATACATTGAGCTTGGAATAAGTGTCCCATAACCATGGTTATTATTTCTCCTTTACTAACTTATTACATGGAATTTTCACCAAGGTTGTTATAAATTTTTCTTTGTGTTCTTCTACCTCTACTATTGTGATAAGACTCTCATTATGATTTTCAAGTGCTATGGGAAGATTATAAACCACTTATTCTTCTAAAGAAAAAATCAATTTATCAATAAAATTATTTTGAATGGTAACCTGCAATTCATCTTCATAAAACAATTATACATCATCAAAATGGATTACAAATAGCATATCCAGGATTGGTTAAGTACCGACCCAGATTCATTTTCCAGCTCACATTAGACAATAGATTATGGCACATGGCCAACAACAATGATAACACAACTAATGATTGAATAATTAACTTCACATAAAGACTTTTCATTCAATCAACTACACAAAATAGATGCCAACCGGGTCAATGCACCACACGAAGCTCGACACTCCTCTCATCTCACAACAACCACAAGAAAATTTACACCAGTCAGCGAAGGGCCTGTTTCACCAACTTCACTTATGCACTTCACTCACAGTGGTTGGGCTATTGTCAAAAAACATCACTGATGTAGCTACTCAATTTTCTAAATGTGCTACCATCATGCTAATGTAATGAGACATGTAGCCAAAATAAGATGGAAGCCTCCAACTCAAGATTTTGTATTGATAATATACACAATGGTTGACTTGGCCAAAAAAATTAGTGATTACCAGTTTGCATACCATCAATTCATGACTCTACCTCCTCAACCACAACCGACATGAGCGGAGCGCCTTAATTTAATCGCATGGGCAAGGATTTAATTAGAGCTCTTGTTCTTACGCTCCTCCTTTCACACTTCCAAGTGTGGTTTGAAGAAGCCTCTCCACACACAAGAAAATAGCTATATCACATGAAACATGGCCTGTTTTATCCCTATTTTTCAAGCTGAAAAGGCCACAAAATATTTGTGATGACAAACTCGTCCCAATCGGCACTCGTCCGCAAAGGACATTGTGGTTATTTTTGGAAAAAATACTGAGAGGGGGGGGGTGAATCAGTATTTACTGCATACTCAAAAATTTTCACTTTTTCATTCCTTAAAACCCATACGCTACTTCCATTTAGTAAACTCGCGTATACACGCAGATATCTTTCATGCAACTCGCGTATACCCAGAGATCTAATTATGTCATTAGTTCTTTGCTTATATCATTCCATTATTCATTCATCAGATGTTCAATAAACAGTAAACATGTGCAGTAAGAACAGAATAAACCATCACACAAAGCATCACACATGAACACCAGGATTTTTAGGTGGAAACCCAAGTCGATAGTTCACCACGTGCTTTCCACCACACCTATTATAGAGAAAACATTATATTACAACATATGTGCCGGTGAAGACTTCACGCACGTGTGCACCCACCGAGCGTCAGTTACCGCCCTTCTATAAGAGCCCAACCGACTCGTTTACTGCTGATTTCCGGAAGGGAGCGACCTCTCGATTCGTTACCACCACCGGAAGGAGCTACGACCTCTCGATCTTCGTTTACTACCACCTTCCGGAAGGGGAGCTACGACCCCCCCGATCAAGGCTAACTCCCATCACCGACATGACCGAGCGTTTCATCAATTTTTTAATTTTCATGAGTAACGGGCTTGGCTGACCACTTGTACACGTTTCACCTGCATTTCGTACCAGACCCTCCTTTCCAAACTTTTTAAGCACACGCGCAATTATCACGAGACAAACAATACGTTGCATCGATTAGACATTTCATACCTCGTTACCATGAAACCCCGAAGCCACACGTGCTTTTCTTTCACTGATGTCGCGTATATACGCGCTTCCGTCCACATCAACCAGCATATACATCTACACATAAACTTCACTGCGCATACGCACTTTTTCTTCAGCGAAGCCGTGTATATACGTGCTTCTTATGCGGCGAAGTAGCATATAGATATTCAGCCATTATAGAGCAGCATACTTCTTCAGATCAAATATTCAATTCAGATTCAACCCTTTACTTCAGACAGATGTTCGCCTCATCACAGATCTAATCACTCCATAAATAGATCTAGCAAATACAAGTACATTTCAGATCTAGAAGTCCCGCTTCATCATTTCTTCATAGGTGCATAATAGATTCAGATCTATCACCAAACCTTTACCCTTTCCATACAGATATACTTCACAAAGAAGTATTCATTCAAGCTCAGACATCTTGCACCCACACTCATAATTTGCACAATGAATTTCTTCTCCTTATATAGGTTTACCCTTTTTCAATACCATGAGCCAAAACCACATTACTTCCGATGGTATTCCTGGATGGGGTCAATTAGGCGAATCATTACCCAATACAATGGGTTAATACCATGGTGGTTACCCCTGGTTTTGCACTTTTTGAGCGCTTTTGCCCATACGCTACTTGGAACGTTCCTTTCCGCGTGCATACGCGACTTCCCCTAGGCCAATCCGCGTGTGCCTAGAGACATACTCTTTTTCATCATAGAATTAGCACATGCTGAATTCCTTTCTTCATTGCCTTTTGTACACACTGTAGATACATCAGATTTAGTTCATCAAACCATATTCTATCAAGCACAACTTCATCAAGTAAGTTGCCATTATCTTCATCAAGTGGGTTGTCTTTCAAGGACAACACTCAGCATCATATTGTCAACAAACATCATATCACATCAGATTTACATCATTTACCAAGTCCATCAAGTCAAGAATAACTTCATCAGGTGGTTTGCCATCAAGGACAACACATGTCAATAGTCGCATGTCTTCATCTTCATTCGGTGGGTTGCCATCAAGGACAACACTCTGCATCATATTTCCAACAATCTCCCCCTTTGGACTTGATGGCAACCACGATGGTGTTTGGTTACCACAATAGATAGGTACATTAAGAATACAATGACACCATGTCACTCTCTCCAATTTTGACACCATTCTTTCTCTTTATTCAAACACCATGTCACTCTCCCCCTTTGACATCAAGGGCAAAGGGTGGATCAAAACCAACATACTCTCCCCCTTTTCTCCGCATGTGGAAGAAGCGTTCTGCAGATCTGATATATATACTGAAGTGACCAAGCTCCCCCTGAGTTCATGCTGAATCTTCAAAAATATTCTTCAAAGAAGTATATGACTCTATGAACTTCGTATCACCAAAGACTCATACTTACATCAATTATCCAACCAAGTGGATTTACATATGAGACTCAACTACCCAACCAAGTGGGTTTACACATTTGACTCAGCTACTCAACCAAGTGAGTTTACAAAATTTGACTCAGCTACCCAACCAAGTGGGTTTACGGATTTTGACAAGTTCTTACATGACTGAATATTACAAATATACATCATGGGTCTCAACAAGACCTTTTCATCAAACTACAAATATAACATTAAGATCAACACCGGAAAGTCCTCAAGAAAGAGAACATATTTCAGAACCATCATAATGCCAAACAATGCATTATACTCAACAACGCTAATGCTCCCCCTGAATCTGTGCATCCAAGCAACCTTTCCATATAACTAAGGCTCCCCCTTAGTTTGAGCATCCTGAACACTTTCACCAAAAAATCATCAAGGCATCTTTATCAACTCATTAGAAATAGAATTATGAGAACTGGAACACCACCAGAGATACCAAACAGCACTGCAGCTGTGCTGAAGAGAGCTAACTCTAAGCAGAAATTTGTCATTAATCAGACATACGCGGTTTTCTGTGCATGAACTCACGTATATACGCGACTGTGTTTCAGGAAACCCGCGTATCCAATGCCATCTTCTAAATTTTAACCAGATTTGATCCTCTGTGAGAAAAAGACAGTGTTCAGCTTCTTTTGAATGCTTCCCTGGACTACAGATAGATAGAACAGTGCAGTTGTGTCTTCAAGCGTCATCCAACAGTTGTAGCATAAGCACATTAGTAACCAAGCCTTCATATTCTTTGCAGCATCAATGCAATCATACCAAAACAACATCTTCAAATATGTGTCAAGCAATCATCCATGTGGTCCAATATCATCAAAATCTTCAAGATTTAACATGAAGTAACATATGTAGGCAAAAGATCTCAACCATAGTAACAAAGCTTTGCATGATTTATTTCTGAATCAAACGACTTCCAACTCATCCATGTGTGAACACAAAAGATACTTTTCAGAAAACCGGGATCAAAATCTCATCATAATAAACCATGTACCAAGTCATTATTAAGCATGAGTATCACAATAACGAAGAATAAGCAGTCATATTGCCAACAATGCAATCATTAGTATTCAACCTGCTGCTCCCCCTGAACTAGTGCTCCTCTTTAACTAGTGCAACCTAAATACCTTTATCAGCAAGTCATCAGCAACAATCTCTGCATGATCTGTCCTTATCTCTGATTTATAAGACTTTCATCTCAGCAACGAATACTCTTCATCATCAAGCAACCAGGACTCATCCATAATCTTCAACAAGTAACCAAGTATCATGTCATCATTAAAAATGAGAAATTAAGCTGATATAGAGTCAATAATACAGTTATTAACAATCAAACTGTTACTCCCCCTGAGCCTCTGCTCCAGATCTTCAGGTAGCATATAAATTCTCTTATCATCAATGCATACGCGACTGTGTCTGATGAAACTCACTTGTATACGCGACTTTTGTTAATATAACCCGAGTATGGAAAGTGAAGCATAGACAATTTTCATCTTCCTTCATTTCCTCCTGAGTTTTTACCTCCTGTACCTGTCCTTTCCACATCAGATGCGCTGTCAGAAGTAAACATAACCAGAATAATCAGATCAACCATGAGAGACATCATACATTGCTCCCCTTGTGACGATACATTACTAAATCTCATAATGTATCCCACATCATTCCTGCAGTCAATAAGATAAGTAAGCTTCAGAAGCGGATGACTGCAGTAGGGTCAGAATTCCCTACGTTTCTGATTGGTCCTCCTTCTTTTTCCAAACTTGCTTGAACTTCCTAACTGTGTGCTGAAAGTTGTCCACTTTCTCAGATCTGTTCAACCTGCATTCCTTTTCTACATGTCCATACTTGTTACAAGAATAACATCTCATGTGTCCAGAGAAATAAGCATAAGAATCATAATGAGTATTTCTAATCTTCCTCCTTTACAATCAGCTGCTTTATGTCCATACTTGTTACATGAAAAACAATATCCCTTGAAGAAACCAGAGTACCTTTCTATGTAGGAACTGTTTGTTTGAGGCTGAAATGATCTGCTCCTGCAATTTGCTGCAACATGCCCATAATTATGACATTTGAAACATTCAACATTATTGAATGATTTCCTTTGAGATTTCATCATTGTTGGTTGATTTTTTGTTTCTTTCAACTCTTCAGGTTTTGCATTGACTTCCTTTGAATCTTTAGCACTTCCTTGTGAACTAGATTCTCCTTTAAGAGTTTCATGAAAACCAAGACCAAGTTTGATAGAAGGAGACCTTTGATTACTAAGAATATTGTCTAGAATCTTAGTACTATCTTGAAACCTCAAAAGTTTAACCTTTTCCTCTAATTTACCTTTGAGAACGTTTACCTCAACCTCCAGGGCTTGGCATTGCTTTGTCATGCTTTCTTCTTTCCTTCTTCCATCTTCTACTTGATCCTTCAGATTTAGAATCTCTTCTTTCAACCAATTTTCGTTTTCTTCACATGTTTGTTGCAACTCTTCATTCTTCTTCTTCGATGCTTCGAGATCTTCTTTCAGAGATATGTTTTCTGCTTCAAGTCCTGCATTCTTCTTATTTGATTTATCCAGGTCTTCTTTGAGGGAAATGATTTCTGCTTCAAGTCCTTCATTTTCAAATGATTGTAGAGGTTCCTCACTCTTCTTACTTGATGTTTCAAGTTTTCCTTGTAGAGAGATGATTCCAGCTTCAAGACCTTCATTCTTCCTTTTTGATTTTTCCAGATCTGTTTTTAGAGAAACGTTTTCTGCTTCAAGTCCTTCATTCTTCTTATTTGATTCTTCAAGATCTGCTTGCAGAGAGATGATTCCAGCTTCATATCCTTTACTTCGACTGTATACATCATCGAACATCCTTTTCAGTCTAAATATCAAAGCTTTGTTAGCAGATTCCTTCTCATTAAATTTTCTTTGTTGATCTTTGATAACTTCTTCTAGATCCACAACTTTTCTCTCACTATCTTCATCATTGTATGCACCAATAAGAAAATTAGGACCCCAATCACTATCAGATTCATTTTTGTCAAATTCAGCTATCTCCTTACTTTGAGTAGCCTTCTTCTTTGCCATGAGCACTTGTAGAGCTTGGTCAGAATCTTCTTCATCTTCACTTTCACTATCATAATCTTTGCATATACAGTTAAGTAAAATACAAGAACAATGATTAAAACCTGTTTCATCTTCTATACATGATTTTCGAGGCTTCTTCTTTCCTTGAGTAACCTTCTTCTTTTGCTTCTTTCCCATTGCGACGGATCTCCTTTAAGCGATCAAGCTTCTACACAAGGACCCGCTCTGATACCAATTGTTGGGAAAAATACTGAGAGGGGGGGGGTGAATCAGTATTTACTGCGTACTCAAAACTTTTCACTTTTTCATTCCTTAAAACCCATACGCTACTTCCATTTAGTAAACTCGCGTATACACGCGGATATCTTTCATTCAACTCGCGTATACCCAGAGATCTAATTATGTCATTAGTTCTTTGCTTATATCATTCCATTATTCATTCATCAGATGTTCAATAAACAGTAAACATGTGCAACAAGAACAGAATAAACCATCACACAAAGCATCACACATGAACACCAGGATTTTTAGGTGGAAACCCAAGTCGGGAGAAAACCACCGCCGGCAGCTTGCTCAACCTTCAATATTTTATTATAGAGAAAACATATTACAACATTTGTGTTGGTGTACTCTCTACATCCTACCATCACGCAGCACCCACCTGCCCGTTTACCACCCTCTCCGGAAGGGAGCTCCAACCCCCGACCTCGTTTACCAGCCTTCTCCTGCTCTCGGAAGGGAGCTACGACCCCCTGATCTCGTTTACCAGCCTCACCTGGAAGGGAGCTACAACCCCCTGATCTCGTTTACCAGCCTCACCTGGAAGGGAGCTACGACCCCCTGACTGAAGGCTACAACCCTCAGCACCTCTATGGACCACGTTTCATCAATTTTCACACTGGATCCAAGGCTTCCTGTAGGACACAACTTGCAGGCCACGTTTCATCATATTTTCAGACTGGACCCTTTCCATACTTTTAAGCACAGTCAACCATGAAACAGATACATATAACTCACTGACAGATATCAGTAAACCAGCAGAACAGATCAGACATTTCTTACCACAGACTTCAGCAAACCCTAGTTTGCATACGCGCTTTTCTTTCACTGATGTCGCGTATATACGCGCTTCCGTCCACATCAACCAGCGTATACATCTGCACATAAACTTCACTGTGCATACGCGCTTTTTCTTCAGATAAGCCGCGTATATACGCGCTTCCTCTACGGCTAACTAGCGTATGGATCTTCAACCATTACAAAGCTGCATACTTCTTCAGATCAGATATTCAGTTCAGATTCAACCCTTTACTTCAGACAGATGTTCGCCTCATCACAGATCTAATCACTCCATAAATAGATCTAGTAGATACAAATACATTTCAGATCTAGATATCCCGCTTCATCATTTCTTCATAGGTGCATCATAGATTCAGATCTATCATCAAACCTTTACCCTTTCCATACAGATATACTTCATAGAGAAGTATTCATTCAAGCTCAGACATCTTGCACCCACACTCATAATTTGCACAATGAATTTCTTCTCCTTATATAGGTTTACCCTTTTTCAATACCATGAGCCAAAACCACATTACTTCCGATGGTATTCCTGGACGGGGTCAATTAGGTGAATCATTACCCAATACAATGGGTTAATACCATGGTGGTTACCCCTGGTTTTGCACTTTTTGAGCGCTTTTGCCCATATGCTACTTGGAACGTTCCTTTCCGCGTGCATACGCGACTTCCCCTAGGCCAATCCGCGTATGCCTAGAGACATACTCTTTTTCATCATAGAATTAGCACATGCTGAATTTCTTTCTTCATTGCCTTCTGTACACACTGTAGATACATCAGATTTAGTTCATCAAACCATATTCTATCAAGCACAACTTCATCAAGTAAGTTGCCATTATCTTCATCAAGTGGGTTTTCTTTCAAGGACAACACTCAGCATCATATTGTCAACAAACATCATATCACATCAGATTTACATCATTTACCAAGTCCATCAAGTCAAGAATAACTTCATCAGGTGGTTTGCCATCAAGGACAACACATGCCAACAGTCGCATGTCTTCATCTTCATTCAGTGGGTTGCCATCAAGGACAACACTCTGCATCATATTGCCAACAGTTATTTATATTCAATCTTATACTACTGGTCTGCTACTAGCCCATGAATTTTATTCTCTACTCCCCTACTCTAGCTCTATCTTGAGGGCTCCACAATCATTGCACTACACATGGTGAAATCAAAATCGATACACCGCCCTCACAGGTTGGCTCTTCCAAGCTTCACATTGCACAAGGAATCAGTTCATCATGTAGCGTTTTCCCAATGAATAATTAGCTCTCACCTTTGGCTGAGTGTTTTACTCTTTCATGATTTTCATCTCTCAAGGTTTGACTATGCAGGTTCAGTTCTTCACACATGCACAACATTAAAAATCTCACCAAACTTTATTCTCCACACTTCGACTCTTTGTTTCTCTAGCTAACAGATCGACTCGCAACTCTCCCAGATTTGAAGAGTTGATATACCACATACACAGTCACACACACATGCACAACTCTCCTCCATAGACACTCTCCAAAATATAATCAGATAACTTCCATAGTTTTCATATGTTATCGAGACTAGAATTCATCTCCAAGTGATAGCCATGTTGCAATGGAAATTGCAAGGAGTTTTTGCTCCATGATCTAGTGTCCGATTAGATCACCATACAGATACAAGAGTAAGAAAACACAACATATCCCAATCCCACATGATCATCAAACAATATGAAATTGATTTTACATTATGAGGAAGATAAATGGTACCTTACCTCCTCACAGTTTGGGGACGAATATTTATTTTGTAGCAGAACCCTCGCGCTCCACTCAATAGATCTGCTTCATATGCTCTGGATCTAAACACTTGCACACCATCACAATCGCTCATGGTTGACAAGAGATATTCCTTGGAATATTGTTAGATAAAAAAAAATATAAACTAATCACAAGATCTTATGAAACATAATTATGTAAGGGAGTGAACATAGATATTCATTAATCACATAAAAAAATGATACAACAATTTATACATTTGCTTCCGCGTCTCCTCTCCACGATCCGGAATATTTTCTCCATTAGATCCAAGGAATGAGCATGAAGAGAACTCACATAAGTCTGAGACCTCACAAGCTCTCAATATGGCAGCAATATGTGGGATCAAGATCTTAGCTCATCAAAAGTCTAGCTCTCCAAAAATAGCATGGCTCTCCAAAAATACCTCTTCCAAAAAAGCAGAGCTCTCACCCTATATTTTGGATACTCTTTTTTCACACCCTTTCCTCTTGGTGAGATTATATAGGCTCATTCCATTCTTTGGGAGAATGTATCTAAACACCTAGGGGCTTGAGAAGTTAGGAAACTTCTATAGTAATGGATCCCCATCCAACTCATACACAAGTGGGTCAAGTTGATCTCCTTGGGAATGGGAAACTCTAGAAACATTTTTCACAATTATGAGATTTTTCTCAATTATCACAATTATGAAATAATTATTATCTCATAATTATAATATTTTGGAAAAATAATTGTGAGAAATTGCTCAATTATGTAATTTCACCCTTTTAACATGGGATAAATCTCACATGAGTAAAATAAAAGGTGGAAAGAGGATGCTTTTTAGCCAAAAAATAAGGTAAGTTTAACTTGGGTTTCTCTCACTATAATGGAGTGGAAAATAGAGGTTATAACAGATGCCCCCTAATGCATGAGGTCAAAATAGAAACTGATGGCCGAAATGCATTACAATAAATTTCATACATACAAATAGGAGGAAGGAGACAAAGCCAAGAATCTGGAATGGAAGACACCAAATGATGAAGTCTCATCTATGCTAATAACATCCCCGAGGAAAGCATACCCATGCTCGGTCATAAGAGGATATTGAATATGGCCGCGAAAACATACACTACAGATCCATGACATGAAAATGCTAGAACATGGCCACGAAGACATACACAGTGGATCCAGGTGACTCAACAAAATGAGCATAGCCACCCGCAAATACAATGTGGATCTATGTCACAATATACATATGTAGGACTATGGACACATGACAGATGGAGAAGTGTCTTGAGATAGTCCTAAAAGTACATAAATGATACATAAATCCAACACAGCTTGGGAAGCAGGCCATATAAGAGTGAGATGTCCCTAACCGAGGGTCTTTGACATAACCCTGATGGTACGAATCTACATCATGTGAATATATGAGTTGAGGTCGAACATGGTAGAAACTTCCTGATTACCATCCAATGAGGAAAACCAATAAATGACGCGAGGGAATCCACCAATGAGGAAAATGGACCCCAAGGTACCTAGTACAGTCCACTAAGTGTGAATAAATGAGCTAACGTAGAACACCAGTGAACTCGACCAAACAGGAGCCAATGATGTAAACCCACTATCGATTGCGAGGAAGCCTGCCACTAAGGTCTGAAATCTCCAAGGTACTACCGGTTCATAGATCAACCTCCTAGATAATGAGCTTACATGAGAAGATCTGTTGAAGGAGCGCTTTAATGTATCTCTCGTCAATCGACATGGAACAGGCTAGGATGATGTGATGTATGGATGAAGTCATGAAGTGATGAAGTAAAACTAACACAAGGATGGGCAACTCAAAAAGGTTAAATAGGCTACTACAGATGGATGACACAGGCTGGGACTTCCACTAAACACATAACGATGTGACATAAGATTGAATTGGTAGCATGACTAAATGAGCACCATGTAATATCATGCAATGATGTAGGAGGCATCGAGGCATGCTCCATATGAATGGAAGAGTAACCTACCAGAGGAGTAAAGAGACTCATATGGATGGTATGGCTCCTAGGCAAGATAAAATCCAACTGTAAGATAATGAAACAGACTAGTGTCGTGTTCAAGGGTGACACAACTTATGCTTCCAATGGATGATAAATGAAAATAGATGTTCCATCCCTTCTCTTTCTATAAGTTCCTTTTTCGTAAAGTTGTCCGCAAGCCCGAAAAAAAGAAAAGATAAAAGTATAAAATGGGAAACCTCCTAGCCACATGTTCGCTTGAGGGGTCCTGACCCATGTTCATATTTTATCGCGCAACCAACAAACCCTCCAACTACTGGCCCTTTTGGCAATGACTTGCTTGCGCAGATCAAAGTCTCACCCGAAGCAGTATGAGGGGGGTGATGGAACCAAGTTTCCGCACTATGAGGAAGAAAATAATTAAATGGCCCTAATAAGATTGCTTGCAAGCTTATATCAATCATAAACAGATGCACGCAATACTTAACAGAATAAAGCAGAATCACAGATTATCTCAGCATAGATAAAGCATAACATAACCAAATCTAGATCTAAACAATGCATAATCACTTAAGCAGATTTATCAACCATCAATATGCATAAATAACCATAACATATATCCTTGCGCAATGATAAGTAAGCAACACAGAGAAATGTGATCTCAACAAAACATAAACAGTAGATAAATAACTCAGATCAATAACATAATAATTTCACCAAAATTTGTCCTTGTATTAATTCAGATCCTTTTAATACATCTTATTTTCCCCTTACACATAACCCTTCCACACACATATCCAGCAGAGTCCACACACAGCCAAGACTAGGTCTCCACACACACAACCAGCGGGATCCTTTCTACCAAACCCAGACAAACCCTTACAAATTATTACAGACGCATAAATAGTCAGATCATAATAGTCTATTCAACTTTTACTTAAGCTACTTTCCTTTGACTCGATATATCTATTTATTTTCTTCTAGCGCGTAAATAATATGGTCTCAAACCATGGTTTAAGACCCATAGTTTACCCTTAAACCCATTTACATAAAAAAATAGGGACTTTGACCTGCCCCAAAGCCCCTTGAATCATTCACACAATGCATATATATAAAAATTATACAAAATTACATAAAAAAAGTGTGCCCCATGGGACCCTGCTCCAATAGGACCCCAACAAAATCATCTGACTCGTCCTAAGTCACTGAGGTGTGTCCTCCTTTAGCTTGGGTTGGAGCACGTTGACAAAATATTTCAAAGGGAGCACTATTTCCAAAATTTACAATGTAGCTCCCTGCGCTTGATGAACTAACTTCTCCATATTGGGCCCTTCAGTGGCCATCTCTATGTTGCAATGTGTCTGTTGAATTGCCTTCAAAGTGGTTTCTAGAGTATATGAAATCTAAAGAGCTTCCTCATCCCATGGTTGCATACTTTCCTCCAACAACTATTATTTTCGGTGCAGGTCTTCGAGCTCGATCTGCATGATTCGATCCTCCTGTAGACAAGCTAGGCACTGTGGAAGAACCAGGGTCGGTGCCACTGTCTGGATCTCTACAAATTGTTGTTCCTTCTTATGCAACTTGTTGCGTAGCTGCTGAACTACCTATCATTCTGCACGGACGTCCATATGCCCATAGCCTCATCTAGAAGACTTTCACAGTAGGTGACTCCACCAGTAATGCTATATGTAGCTTGTTTCACTTCGGCTACTCATTGGGCACAAAATTCTAGTGGAGTCTCAGGCTGTAACTTAGTTTTCATATATGCGATTTGATGTTCATATTCTACTCAAATGGTCTGCACCACAGTGTGCGATGCTTTCAGAGCTGCAACCAGTCCCTCCAATTTTTCTTCTGTGGTAGTTGTGGCCAAGACTATTGGAACATCACGACAAACATGATACATTTTGGCCTCTAGCGTAGCACCCTGGGCTTTAGTTGCGTGGCATGATACTTCTGCTGCTTTATGTTTTTTATGTGCCTCTTCAGCCTCCTTCTGGGATTCCATTTTAGTGGTGTGGGAAAAAACCTCTCTAAACTAAAGTTTGCCAGCGATTATTGTATGCATCAAGTGCAACTTCCCTGTAGGTAAAACAAAAATATTAATGTTTATTTCACCTATACCACGGAATATGACGCGTCGACTGGTGTCCACTTGAATGGCTGGCGCAGAGATTTGTACCATACGGACATCCCCGGTGGCTGGTAACGCTACATCAAATGGTCGTTTGCTTGTGACTTGCATGCTGGGTTATGGTGGCCCATGTTGCACAATGATGCATATTCGCATTATCATGCATTTGATGTATGCCAGAGGATGAGAAACCCATCATGCAGAAATGAGATTCCCTTGAATCCATAGATGGTGCTGCAAGATTTTGAGAAATGGGCTATATATTTTGTGGGAACTATCAATCCTCCTGGCAAGAAGAGTGGTGTGAAATACATTATCATTGTGATGGATTATGTAACCTGATAGGTTGAAGCCAAACCAATGAAGGATTGTACTGCGCATACAACTGCGTAGTTCATATTTGAAAATATTATGACTCTTTTTGGTTGTCTTAAGATTCTGATAAGCAATCAAGGTACTCCTTTTGTAAATGACAACATTGAAGCATTGACAGAAGAATTCAAGATGCGTCATCAGAAGACCTCTCCCTATATTCCTTTTTTATAACTAGTCTATCCCAGTCTGAAAAAGGGTTAAACTTGTACTGGGTAGATGACACTTCAAGTACTTTAATGAGTATGAAGTAGACAAGTTCACACGGCAATATTTTCTAATTTAAGGAGTCTGAAAAGAGATAAAAGGAAAATCCTCTTGGAGGAATGAGTGGTATAAAAGATAGAAAATGGTTCTCGTAATGGTGGAACTGCTTATGACATAAAAAGGATAAGAGGTTGGCTAATAGGACCACTCATCACAACGGTTCCTCCAAGAAAGGGTAAAACACCAAGAGAAAGCAAATGATAGGCCAAGCAAATGATGACAATGGAATGATGAAACCAAGGCTCATCATGTAGAAGTAGGCTGATAAAAATGGAAATCACAAGGGATAAAGTGTGGAATCCTCTTAGGTTATGGCCATAAATATGATGAAGAAGAGGACATGAGGTTCAAATTCCAGGTCATGGTGGGTCAGAAGGAGGGATTTCAAGAGATAATAAAAATGAATGCATGGACACCAATTCTGTTGGGTCAGAATTGTGAATTACATATAAATCACGCTTCCCTAGACAGGTTATAGTCTAGAACAATAGGTGAAAGACTATACAATGATTTTTCCTAACTCAGAATAGATACACAGAAAGGATTGAAGGCTTACTTGATCAGTCGCTTCCAAATGGATCCTTCTATCGCTTCTGTTGTAGCTTCAAATTCAAGCGGTTGTGAAAAATGCTTCCTGCAAGAAAGAACACTGAAACAACAGAAGATGAAATAATATAGATATCTATTCAAGCTAGTTAGCTAAATCAGTAAAGCATAAACCATATACATTAACCAAGATCTTGCAATATGGAAAATCAAAGTCAATACGGATGCATATAGGGAAAAATAAGCAATACTCTTTCTTGATGATAAAAGGAGAGGTTACAACCAAATGAATGATTTGAAGTGACCCTTCCAGAAATGTCCCCAAGCCTCATCATAGTATAAATCTCTCTAGAAACAGCTACACAAATCTAGCTCCCAATTAAAAATTCTCTAGCATTTCTCTACTCAAACTCTTCCCTCTCAAGCACTTAGATCTGTGCTCAATTTATAGATGAACTGTAGGTTGTTTTTCAATCAATGACTTTCCAATAATAGGCAAGACATGTTTCCAGTCATGTAGATGTCAAATGGACACTTGGATCCGAAGCTTGACACATGTGAACTATTCTAGAAGGCACTGGCCAAGTGGAGATTCTAGAACAATGAGAATTTCACTCCCAATGTGACCAACGCACCTGTGAATGTTGGGAAGTGATTTGCAGAGCAGCCTTGCATGGGTATACCTACATATGAAACACACTTAGGCCCCTTAGAGCCTGTGTTGGTGAGCTCTCATATGCTATATAATAAGCTTCAAACCTTGGAAAACTTTGCTTGATGAAATTATTGCTTGATTTGTTCTTGTTTCTTGTCTTAGGGCATGTAGCAACTGAAATGATAGGGAATGATAGACCCTTGATCATTGGTCCTGGGGATGATTCCCAGTTAACCAGGTCATTGGGAATGGTGCCCAAATTGACCTATAACAATTGCCCCCTAAAGCATGAGATCCAAATAATAAAAACATTTGATTGAGATGCTTTACACTGTGATGAGCCTGGAGATGAAGCGGAATGGTCACCTGCATCAATATTACAATACATTACATCATGATATATCCTCTTTGATCATAATTTTTGAGGGTAGGCATTCCCATATTCAACACATAAAACAATCTAATAACATGTACATAATTCAGAAAGTGGTCTTCATTGGAATGTTTCCCAGATGCAGACATGCCTACAGATATAGGCACATGTTTGGTTGAAAATCTGTAGGTAAGGTCACCGTACAGATGATGTGTACAACAATCCTAAAATCGCAGCTCGGATAGATGAAACTAGATCTGGGGTATTCTTATCTCGTTCACTCGATCATTCGGGTACAAGTCTAGCCATGTGAATATATGATTTGTAGTCAAACATGGAAAGACATCGTTTGATTACCAGCCAATGAATCATGTGAGCTGTTAACAAACACGAGAGAACCACCATTAATGAAAATGGTCCTCAAGGTATTGCAGTATATTTTGTAAGGTGTGAATAGATGATTTGATGTCGAATGCCAAACAAAATCTTTCGGTCAAAGGTCTAGAAGCGAGGATCTTGTCGATGTTGTAACAAGCCTCATGGTACTGGAATCTGATGTTTCTAAGTGAACTTCCTGGATATTTATTTGTTGTCGACAGGAAGTCACCTTAATTCAAAACAGGAGTTACTGATTTCGGAGACAAGGGTATGACTTGATATAGCAATTTTCAGGGATGACGGTCATGAGAATGATGGTTTACGAGTATTGCAAAAGGATGAGTTTTAAATCACTGGATGACTTCTCTTGAACATATCAACGACACTGTGATGAGTTGGCAGCATTGACCCAAAACTGAAGTGAAGGTATGATGAACCATAGGTGTGAATGAACCGTCAAGATGATTACCCAACCCAAACAGTCACAGACATGGAGTGAAAGAAGTGTCATGTTCAAGAGCGACTTGCTACCAAAAATAATTCTTGCTCACGTTTCCCAAATTTTCCCTGGGCATTTGTCGACCAGTACCTCTTTATTTTTTAACAAGCTTAAGGAGGATAACATTTGCTTGATCTATAATTCAACCCTTCAATTGAATAAAGTATCGCTATTTAATAATTTAATGAGTCTAGCGATGAATGAAACTCGATTCTTGCCATGATCGACAAGGTCATCGCTATTTATGTTTTAACGAGCTTAACAACAGTGATAGCCCAGTCCTTTTTCATATTTAGAGAGTTTTAAAAAGAGGACGAAAGAAAAATCCATAAGTAATTTTTCGTAAATTTGTCTCTCATACCCAAAAATGTGTAAAATAATATTTGAGAGAACCTCTTTGATCATGTTTAACTAAGGTATTCCTTTTTTGTAAATAATCTATCTCAGTCCGGAAAAGGGTTAAACTTATACTGAGTAGATATCAATTCATTTACTTTAACGAGCTTGAAAAGACAAGTGCTCGGCAATCTTTTCACGTTATCGAGTTTGAAAAGAGCCGAAAGAAGACTCCAGGGGTTCCTTTTTTATTGTTATAGAAGCTAAAAAAAGAGATAAAAGTGCGCTTCAAATCCTTTTTTGTTTTTAACAAAGCTTGAAAAATAAGGAGAAAAAGTATGCTTTGTGGTCAAGTCATTCTTTGAAATAAATCTACACAACTAATCTGTTCATCAGTTGTAAGACCTATTCAGAACAACATCAAATGGATTAAAAATACTCGTTTCATGATAAAAACATATAAAACCATAGTCATAGCAATAAATATGATTTGCAAACAATTAAATGACTATTAAAAACAGTTTTTACTATTCAATTTTACCATTCCATAGTTACCATTTGCATTTTGGAGCTCTGAACCAGTTTTTCCCCTGAACTTCAATGGTCGATTGCAGGAAATTAGTAAGAATGTTTTGAATTCCCCCTACAAGAGCACATGTTGAATACCCCTTACAAGAGAAGATGCCCCACAAGCTTCATTTCATTCACCTAAGTATATTACTGGTTACTAATAGCTGGATGGAATGAAAGTTCATTATAGGGGAGGATTTGTTTCATTTTTTTAACGAGCTTGACACATGAAAAGAACTATGCTCATGACCTGTTTCATTTTTCAATGAGGTTGACACAGTAAAATAACTATACTCATAGGCACTTATTTCATTTTTTAACGAGGTTGACACAAAAAAAAATAACTATCCTCATAGCACTTGTTTCATTTTTTAACGAGGTTGACACAAGAAAAAAGAACTATCCTCATAGTCTGATTCATTTTTTAACGAGGTTGACACAGGAAAAGAACCATCCTCATTGTGGAGTTGGACTAGTGAGTGTGTGCTGGAAAATACGTAGTCTAACAAAGTCATCATTTAAGGCTTTTGATGAGCACCACAAATGATAAGTTATAACATGTGTTGACGAGTTTTCTCCAGGGTTTTCATTGAATTTTGGAATTTCTGAGGGTAATTTATGTGGTATCATCGGCCACCAAGGAGAATAACTGATGGGATCAGCTTGATATTGCACTGAAGATGTGAATAAAGGATCAAGCCGTTCAGTACTCATAAAGGAGGAACCAGATAGGATTCCAGATGATGACATGGGTGAATTCAATGGACAAAACATCGAAGATGAAGCGACAGTAGATGTTGTCACAGCTGAAATAGATGGTTCATTCTAGGATGTTATCCCAGCCATGGTCAAATGACCCAGTGTATACCCTATATAATCTATGGGAATTTGAATTGAAACAAGATCAACAAAAGCAAAGTAAGGTGATTGAGGAAAAGACTCGTGAAGGTAAAGCTCCTACTGAAAATGAGTTGGAGTTAAAGGTGTCTTGTCTTGTGATATTTCTTCAATCATTATCAAACCAGGTGGAAGAACTTTTCAGTCTGGCCCAACGTATGTTTCAGGTGGTTGAATGCATGATATGGGAGACGCAATGGCTATAATATATTGTGGAGTGACCAATACAGAAACAACTTCTAGTTGTTCGACTTTGGGATCAATATTTTCTCCACTTAGGGAATATAGCAACTGAAATATAAGGGGATTATAGACCCTATTTCATTGGTCCTGGGGATGATGTCTAGTTTTACCAATAACAACTGCCCCCTAAAGCACAATGGGATCTGGATCAACTTCTTGTTAAACAACGTCAAGTTTGAGAGGTATGGTCTCACAGATTGGATGGATTGTGACCAGGGGTAGCTATGAGGACTCTGTCTCGACAACAGTAGACAAACTGGGATTTGTAGAAACAACTTGTGCCAACTCCGGTATATGGTAATATGATGCTTCATTATAGGTACTGATAGTATTGGTTTCGGTAGAGTGATGTTTCCTTTGCCGACCAGAGTAACTTCCGGTGGTAAAGGTGGTTTCAATGCTAGTCTACATGAATAATGGGGGAAAATATTTTTTTCTTCCACGATGACTAATTTATTTTAACCAAAAACAAATAAACAAAATAAAAGGGTAATGCTAAGAAAAAAGGTTTACCAAGAAACTGTGAACTGTCGCAATACCTCCTAGCGAACCAAGAAGTATAGGCAGGCAATCTCCCTGAATGTTGTGTTCAGTGTATCAAAATTTACAAGGCAGTCGACTCGGTTCACTATGGATGGATAGAAACCTAAATTTGTCCTCCCAAATATACTTGAAGGTACGTGGAGGCCCAAGTCTGTATTAGCGTTGTCTGATGCGAAACCGCACAGTGAGAGCACCCCTTTATACTTTTTGTACTGTAACACCACCCGATATACCCGAAAATACGTGGACGAGATACGATATACTTACGTACATGGA
Organism: Pinus albicaulis; assembly: GCA_034641835.2. Classification (NCBI taxonomy): domain Eukaryota; kingdom Viridiplantae; phylum Streptophyta; class Pinopsida; order Pinales; family Pinaceae; genus Pinus; species Pinus albicaulis. The sequence continues at coordinate 518,894,157 of CM076579.1, forward strand.
GTGAGGTATCACACTTGGAATGTATCGTAGAGAAGTTAAAGACAACTGCTATGTTTTACGACGTCGGAACATGTCTCTAGCCTAGACCTTCTAAATGTTATCGTTATGGTTCCAATGCTTTGTTAGGTAAATTTAGGTTAATTTTATGTTGATCTTGCTTACAATTTTCCTTTCAAAGGTTCACCGCGATGATGTGTATGAAATTCCTAAAATGCAAGCTAAGAATGATAAACAATCTTTCACTTTCAATTTCTTCAATGAAAAACCTAGCTACTAAGGGAAGAGAGCAAATCATTTGTGAGCAAACAAATCAATGAACAAAGCAAATCAATGAGCACAAACTAAATGCATATTTCCTAATGTTCCTTTTGCAAAACACACATTATTCTACATGCAAATGCAAGTTTTTCTTTTCAATTTCTTTAATGTTATGAATGAAGAAAAGAAACTAGGTGCACTAAATCAACAATTCAAATGCTTTTTACTTTCGAGAAACGAAGAATACAAACAACAATTTCTCTTTTGAAGGAAAAACAAGGACTTCAACAAAAATTTCTCCTATCAAGGAAATGAAGATTTTACGACAATTTCCTATTTCAAAAGCAAATGATTCCTAATGCGACCATAAAAAAATACTTTGAAATCAACTTGTCAATAATAAAGAAAAACTTTTTAAACAAACATTGAACAAATTTTCAGTCAAAGGAGGAAGAAGTATATAGAGTCACTGGTCAATATGAGAAGCAAACTTTTCAAAACACATCAAAAAAAAAAATTGAAGCAAATTGCAAAGGCAAATTCAATGGAATTTGGGTGTTTTCAGGAGTCAACGCAGTCTCCAAAGGGAGACAACGCTCTGCAATGCAGGCTAGGAAGGGAGACAGTGCTTTGCAAAGCACTGTGTCCTGTATAAGGGTGCGTTGGGCATAGTATACAAAGAAAAATACTACTGTTTAACTCACTGTCTTTGCTAATTTGGCTTTGAAAAAGTTTAATATTGATGAGTAACAACTACTGGGTGGATAAACAAAGCAAATAAGAGGCTTAAACACGGCGGAGTCACCAGTTTGTTGGGCTAGAATTGTGAATTACGGATAAATCACGCTTCCCTCGACAGGTGCTAGTCTACAACAACAAGTGAAAGACTATATGACTATTTTTCCTAACTCATAATAGATACACAGAAAGGATTGAAGGCTTACTTGATCAGTCGCTTCCAAATGGCTCCTTCTTTCGCTTCTGTTGCGGCTTCAAATTCAAGCGGTTTGTGCGAAATTATTCCTGCAAGAAAGAACACTGAAACAACAGAAGATGAAATAATATAGATATCTATTCAATATAGTTAGCTAAATCAGTAAAGCATAAACCATATACATCAACCAAGATATTGCAATATGGAAAATCAAAGTCAATATAGATGCATATAAGGAAAAATAAGCAGCACTCTTTCTTGATGATAGAAGGAGAGGTTACAACCAAATGACTGATTTTAAGTGACCCTTCCAGCAACGTCCCCAAGCCTCATCACTATATAAATATCTCCAGTAGCAGCTATACAAATCTAGCTCTTAATTGAAAATTCTCCACCATTTCTCTACTCAATTTCTTCCCTCTCAAGCACTTAGATTTGTGCTCAATTTATAGATGAACTGTAGGTTTTTTTGCAATCAATGAATTTCCAATAACAAGCAGGACATGTTTCCAGTCATGTAGATGTCAAATGGACACTTGGATCTGAAGCTTGACACATGTGAACTCTTCTAGAAGGAACTGGCCAGGTGGAGATTCCGGAACAATGATAATTTTGATCCAATGTGACCAACCCACTTGTGAATGTAGGGAAGTGCTTTGCAGAGCAGCCTTGCATGGGGATACCTGCATATGCAATGCACTTAGGCCCCTTAGAACCTTCATTGGTGAGCTCTCATATGCTATATAATAAGCTTCAAACCTTGGAAACCTTTGCTTGATGAAAGTTTTGCTTGATTTGTTCTTGTTTCTTGTCTTAGGGTATGTTGCAACTGAAATGATAGGGAATGATAGACCCTTGATCATTGGTCCTGGAGATGATGCCCAGTTAACCAAGTCATTGGAAATGGTGCCCAAATTGACCTATAACAAATTCGACAAGAAAGTGATAACTATGGTATCCATGAGCAGGTAAGCTCTACTTCCATGCTACAACATGCATATAGGAAGTGGCAAAAGTTGCAACTTGACCGGGTTAGACCTAAGGCATAAAAATAGTGATGACGACCAAAATACAATATCAGCGAAAATGACCTACCCTTATATGCCAATAAAGGAAATTTACCTAAGGTACAATGGATGTCCAAATAGAAACACCACCCTATCTTGTAAAACCCATCTAGATAAACTATACCCATGGTTAAATCACATAATTAAAGAAATAAGCATGGATAAGTTAAAAACAAGACCATATATTTTTGGTTCTTTTTTTTGGGGGGGCGGAGGATGGGGGGGGTTTGGCATAAATAATGAATGATAAACACTCACATCACACACCAAACCAAAAAGGGGATAAATCATCCCACTCTTATGTAAAATATCTACAAGCATGACACAATCCAGTAGGTCATGCTAAGGTGTGCCCACTGGAAGGCACAGGCCAAGGGATTTTATATGCAAACTCACAGAGGAAAAGGGAAAAATATGGCTCACCAAAGTGGGGCCATGCCAAAGGAATTCAAACTTCCCAATCCAGAAAGGTTGACGATGACAAGGATATTCTAACATATTCATGCTCTCAAAATTATCATGAAGACATAAGGGAGGATCAAGACATAAATATGGTACAAGACTCTCATCAACAAGTGGTAAGAAGTTGGACAATTCGCTGGAAATTTTGGTAGTATAATCCCAAGAGTTGACTCGGTCCAAGGGTGGCACTTCCAAAGAACACCGAGGAGGTGACCCCTAGGTAAATTCAATATTTATATTTCCAATATCTGCTTGTTCCGAATAGGGGATACTAGAGGAAGAAAGAGGCATAATATCCCTATGATTATCAATGGATAGATCCATGACCTCCAAGTTTACTAATTGGGGGCGCTCATCATCAAGGGAGTCAAGTGGAACAAGCAGATGGGCAACCCATTTGGGAAAAGATAACCTGATCATATTCCATATTGGGATGGAGTTTCTGACTAGCACCAACAAGTACTGACAGGACTGTCGGAGAGGCAATATCTTCCACAATAGGTGGCATAGGGTGCACACTAGGTTGATCATCGTCTATAATAACAGGCAACACCACCCACAGATCAAGAGGTTTATGGCATCAATAGGTGCCATAAGAGATCATATGCATAGGATCAATGGTAGGAGTCGAAGGAGTGTTGGGCAGAGGGAGTTGAGGAAAACTACCCATAAGAGTAGAATTTTTAAAAATTGTAGCGCCAACACTCTAAAATTGACCAGAGTGATCTCCCACAAGTGGGATTGAATTCCCCATAGTGGAAATTTAGGTTGATGGCACGTAATAGCTAATATGATCAATGGTAAAAATATTTCCTCCATGGGGAAAGCAAAGGACACAAAATACAAAGGAGACAATTGTGATCATGGCATAGAACCAACTATTACCAAGGAGCAGGTTATAGCCCAAAGAAGCGTCAACAACTTCAACTTCAACATATATTGTTTTCCCTCCTAAATCAATGGGAAATTATGGAAGAACTCCCTTTGGTATGAAATTATGACCATAAAATACTTAGAGAGTGGTGTTGGGACACATCGAGTGCCGAAGAGCCAAGATATTTTGACTAGGATATTGACATGACACATGTGGAAGATCCCTCATCCACCACAGTGCAATGGATATTCTTATAAAAGATTCGCAAGATGATCTAGAAAGAAATATTATGGGAAATACGAGGGGAGGCTTTCTCGAAATTAAAAGAAATGAGACTAGACTCCGATAAATCAAATCCACTGATGGCATACAATAAGGCTTTGCGCTACTGAGGAAAATTTTATAAGACCTCTAAGGAAAACATGGCACAATGCGCCTGGGCAATATCTTCAACAATACCGTAATGTTGAGCAGCCCTGGTAGAAGGATTGTGTGTTTTATTATGGAGAACGCCCTTGGGGGGGTGATAGACAGGTTTCAGAGGCTTATCCAAAGTAAGAGGTCCAATGGAACAAGGTGGAGCTGGGAGTCCTTAGAAGGAGAACTCGACTCGGGAACATCATACGATTTGGCTCACGTAGTGACGTTTACATATTCCTTGCACATGAAATTGAGTGAACCCGTGAGGGGAATTAGAAGAGGACCCCTTGTTTCCCCCTTGCAAAGGCTTACAAGGTTGAACAACCATGCGTTGTGAAGGTTATGCAGGGAATGGATGAGTCAAAACAAATGAGACTTTAGTGTTTGGTGTCTTCCGATATGGATTCCTGGCTTTGTCTGCTTCCTCCTATTTTAACCTCCGAGCTTTATTGTAATGCATTTCGGCCACCATTTTCTCTTCTAACCTCATGCATTAGGGGGCATCTATTATACCCCTATTTCCCACTCCATTATATTGAAAGAAACCCAAGTTCAACTTACCTTAGTTGTTGGCTAAAATGAAACCTCTTTCCACCTTTTCTTTTACTTATGTGAGATGTATCCCATGTTAAATGGGTGAAATTACATAATTAAAAAATTTCTCATAATTATTTTCACAAAATATTATAATTATGAGATAATAATTATTTAATAATTGAGATAATTGAGAAAAATATCATAATTTAGAAAAATATTTCTAGATTTTCCCATTCCCAAGGAGATCAACTTGACCCAATTGTGTATGAATTAGTTAGGAGTCCATTATTGTAGAAGTTTCCTAAACACTAGGTGGTGATGTGGGTGGACAAATTCTCATTGAAAACTCAAGTTTTGTTGCAGTGGAAATTGCAAGCAGTTGTTGCTTTGTGATCTAGTGTTTGATTAGATCACTAGACAGAGAGAAGACTAAGAAGACACAATAGATTCCAATTCCATATGATCATCAAGCAGCATGCAATCAAGTTTAAACTATGGGGAAGAGAAATGGTATCTTTCCTCCATGCAGTTTGTGGATGGATCTTGAGTTTGTAGTAGAACTCTCATGCTCCACTCAAGCGATCTGCTTCATCCGCTCTCGATATCAACACTTTAACACCATCACAAATGCTCATGGATGACAAGACATATTCCTTGGAATATCGTTAGATAAAAAATGATATATACCAATCACAAGATCTATTGAAACATAATTATGTAAGGGAGAGAACATAGATCTTCATTAATCATATAAAAAATGATGCAGTGCTTTATACCTTCGCTTTTGTGTCTCCTCTCCAAGATCTAGTAGAGTTTTCCCACTAGATCCAAGGAATGAGCATGAAGAGAACTCACATAAGACTAAGACCTCACAAGCTCTCAATATGGCAGCAAAATGGCAGCATGGGATCAAGATCTTAGTTCATCAAAAGAATAGCTCTCCAAAACTAGCATGGCCCTCCAAAACTACCTCTCCAAAAATGGAAGAGCTCTCACCCTATATTTTGTATACTCTTTTTCCACACCCTTTCCTCTTGATGATATTATATAGGCTCATTCCATCCTTTTCAAGAATGTATCTAGACACCTAGGGGCTTGAGAAGTTAGGAAAAGTATACAATAATTGACCCCTATCAAACTCATACACAAGTGGGTCAAGTTGATCTCCTTGGGAATGGGAAACTCTAGAAAAAAATTTCACAATTACGAGATTTTTCTCAATTATCTCAATTATGAAATAATTATTATCTCATAATTATAATATTTTGGAAAAATAATTATGAGAAATTGCTCAATTATGTAATTTCAGCCTTTTAACATGGGATAAATCTAACATAAGTAAAACAAAAGGTGGAAAGATGATGAATTTTAGCCAACAACTAAGGTAAGTTGAACTTGGGTTTCTCTCACTATAATGGAGTGGAAAATAGGGCTATAACAAGCCACAAGGTCAACCTTTATCTGCCATATCAAACTCTCCATGCATGGATCAACAATGGTTCTCCACACATAGATCGACTCTCCTAGTGACAGATCAGAAAATGGGATACATCAGCTTCACCTTATCTCTAAGTGCATAGCACAATGGAAAAACTACGCAGATCCCTAAATAATTGGCTTTCCAAGATTGATATATAGATTGGCTCTCCTACTGTCATCTCCAATTAGCTCTAGTAGGAAGCTCGCAGTCTCAATTAATTTCTACGACTCTCTCTCAATTCAATGATGACATTCTAAATAGTGGGGAGGGAGTCTCAACTCATGGACGTTGCAGCTCCACCTATAGGAAAAATGCCACACTCGTTCTACACACTCTATGTAGATTGAAGAACAATGGATGGCTGCAACTCCTCATTGTTTTCTAACAAGGACGTAAAACAACTTTGCACCAATGTTTCGTCTCCTCATAGCGTTCATATTCAACTCTTAATGAAAACACCACCTCTTCCAATGTCATGGTCATGGATTGGCCTTGTATTTTTAGACTTGTTCGACTTGGTGAAGCACTCCTCTACTCACCATCATGTAGCTCATCAGGTGTTCTTCATAGAATTCAATTAACCTTTTGGCAGTATCGTCACTCTACATGGCAACAAAAAAATAGCACACACACTATCTCAATTTGAAAATCTCCCACTCAATGATGTATCTTGTAGTTAGGTAGAATGTGTGCCCAATTCATAGGTTAGACTCCTATTGTTGTAGGATTAATCAAAATTTTCACCTCTCCATAGATACGCACGTCAGGTTCACCAAGAAGGTACAATAAAGACACCAAATTTTAACCACCATCGTATACTATAGTCACCTATGTTAGCTGACCTCACACATTTCTGATCGATACAGCTCTGATAACAAGTTAAATTAAGGAATAATGAACATGAAATAAATTATCAACTCCCAAGTGAGGCTAGCTCACCATGAGAGTGCAAGCACAAGGACCTTCTTTTCATCAACAAGAAAGCTCATACAGATATAGGATTACATATATTTTGGAAAGTTTGAGCAAATCCAAAATAAATAGGATCTGAATGCTAAATAAGATAGCACAATATTAATTCTCTACAACAAATGAAAAATAATGAATCAATATAGAACTAAATAGATTTATCCATTATTTCCAAGTAGGTGGAGTAAAAGGCATATTTGTATACTATTGAGTGTACAGTGATTTTTCATTGAGCATGTGATCAATTCCCCTTGTATTTGAGCAAGGAAATAAGGAATTTCCCTATTTATTAGGAGATTAATTCCTCTAGGATTGCACAAGGAAATAGGAGGTTAGTTGAGGCTTGACTTAGTTAAGTGTTGGCTTGAGATAGTCGCTCAATAGGAGAGCAAGTTACACTGTCGGGTGTGCTTTAGATCTGAAGAATTTCATTTTAATAGCTTCTCATTTCATCTCAATTAATTCAAAGGAGCATAGGGGGTTTTCCCTGTTGGGTTCCCCTGTAAATCATTGTATTCTTGAGGTTTTTACGGTTGCATGTCATTGCATGTGTTTCTAAATTGGAATTTCCATTCCGCGGAATTATAGAGGAAATTTATGTTCTCTCTTTTTTTAGTTTGAATTTATCAGTAGTAGAAAATTTCTATTAATTTCTACATGGTATAATTGAAAGATGAAGTGACTATTGGAATATATTTTCATTGATGTCAAAGGGTGAATTGGCTAGTAATATGACGCACTTATTTGGAAACATACATGAAAAAATCATTGAATTTGGATGCAAGACTACATTATAGTGGTAACCCTCATCAAAAAATTTCATTTCATAGGTGGTACGCCATGTGATTCCTCATGATTGAGGAGATATCTTATTTCAAAGATGGAGCCCCAGAGTTGTGGTCAAAATACCCCGAAAGGAGTGATGTCTTTTGTCAAATATTTTTGGCATAATATTAAATTAAAAATATATTGATTTTTTATGGAAATATATGGGCCATGGAAATTATAAATAATTGAAACAATTGACCTCAAAAGGGGGAGAATCTGTATTTGAAAATGATGTCAAAAGGGAATTAATGTTGGACCATAAAATTGAATTTGTAAATTTATTTTATTGTTCATAAGTTAGGTCTACTCCATCTATAAGAGGCAGGTCATCCCTCTATTTGACCCTTCTCTAATTTGTATATATACACCCTCGTTATGGAAATTTCAAGCCATCAATGTGTACATATAAAAGAAGAAAAATGAGGAGTAGTATGAGGCTTGAGCTACGTTGAAGATATGAATAAGGAAGCCAAAAAACTAAGGTTATTTGATTCATTTATCTTATATTTCTATGGTGGATTTCTCATTGATATTTTAGGCCTTATCTGAGGCCAATATTGTCCCCTCCTAAGGCCTAATTTATCCCTTCCTAAGGCCCAATTTTGGCCCCCTTTTGAGGCACTGTTTTGGCCCTTTTGAGGCCCATTTAGAGGTCTATTTTGCACAAATTAGTAAGGCCCTTTTTCTATATTTTGATGTAATATTCCAAAATTTTCACTACATATTTGGAATATTAGAGTTCTTAATTTTCTTAATAAATTAAGTAAATAAAAGGGTGTAGGGACCCATAATCCTCAAGATGAATAAATATCCACTTTTTATGTGTGAATGTGGATTAATTAAACCTAGATCTACATAATGAGGTAGTGGAGCAACTACTAATGTGAATGGAATAGGAGATCATGTCTCATTAATGAGATAGATCATGGAGGTTGAAGCAGTCAAATAAGATCATGGAAGGCATCTAATGAAATATCATAGAGCACTCATGATGAAGTGATGGAGGAAGTTGTGCAATTAATGGACACATGATGGAGAGGGTCTACATTGCACCTAGACATGATGGATGACTTGGGGAGACAGCGCAGTCAAACATGGAGGATCATGTCCACATGCACAACGCATTTTAGATGAGGGCCAAGGCATGGGAAGGCTCATAAACTATACAAAGGAGATGAAGACAACAATGAAGGCACGCTATTGAATATATATTTTGAGGTATGTTTAGATCTAGAATTATCATGTGACATTCCATGCTTTCTTGGGCTGTTTAGCAAAGATTGCAAGTGTTGTTTAGCAGAGGGTGTTCATGGTCGGGAATCCCTCCTCTTTCATTGAGTGATCTCTTGGAAGAGGGTTGTACTTCATTCTATGTGAGGCATTGGTACCACTTATCATTTCCATCATCTGAAGACCATCTACCTTCAGGAATTACGGAATTTCTGAAGATCAGTTTTGAAGGTGGAGGTTGTCTTCAGTATTTCAGCTGGAGAACCGATGTAGGTTTATTCCTATCACCTTGGGCTTGAATATCAGCATTCCCAGGGCTTCATTTCAGATTTTACGTCAGACCAAACATTATTTACCTCCTATCAGCAGCAGTCCCATCAAGGATTACGTAGTCCATCATTGCAGATCCAAAGGAGGAAGGAAGTTACTAGTATTTCAGCTAGTAATCCTGTGAGGGAGCATCCCCTCACCTTTCCATCCCTATTTCCATCAGCCTGGAGTATATTGTATCATATTTCAGTAGGCATAGAGCCTCTCCCTCTTGTACAGTGCAGTTTCTAAAGCAATTGCATATTCGGTTGCTGCAACTTGAAGGAGGAAGAAGAGGAGACAAGATCTCAAGCTCCTAGCTTGTAGATATGAAGGAGGGATCAACCCTCAAAGCTTAGATCTACCTGTAGAACATATTGCAGCCATATTTGGATCAGATCTAGCTTCAAATCTGAATTGCCCAGCAGTTAAAGGATCAAACCCTAGGAGGGTGATTTTCCAAAGTTGTAGATCTAGAAAATCCTTTCTGGGTTATCTTGGGTTCCCATCACATTGGCCAGATCTTGAATCTTGGCATCATCAGAGCTATTGATCTCCCTAGATATGCATTTTATTTTGCATCAATTCATGTATATCTTCAACAGAAGGGACAACGCAATATTGCTTCCTGTAAGCTCACCAGTTATGCAGTGCTAGTTGTAGCATCATTGCAGGGTGATTCTAGGCCATCTCTTTGGCTAGATCTACTCATTTTCTATACATTGTGTAACTGAATCATCTCCATATAATAAAATGGCTTAGCTTCTCTGTATATTCTAATGTTGTCTTTAGATTTATTGTTTACTTAGTTGCAGTTCTTATATTTTGTTTCAGTATTATGGCATTCTCGCATTTTGGGATATTACATCTGAGGCCATATTTTGAGGTAGGTTTTAATGTCTTTCTAAGGCCTAACATTTTACCTTCCTAAGGCTTAGAATGATGTTAAATTTGCATCATTTCTAAGGCTTATTTTTACACCATTATGAGGCCAATCCGAGGCAGTTTTCTAAGCACTAATTTGACCTGTTCTTAGGCAAAACCTCATCGCACACCCCCCGCGCAATGACTTCATTTCAGACCTTCTTGGAATTTTGATGAAGTGTGAGGCATAGATTCAAATTTCAAAAGTTGAGGCCTGAGTTCTAAAGTTGAGGAAGTCTAAGGCATATTTTGAGCTACTTCAAGTATGTTCCTGAGGCATAATCTGAGCTCCATCTAAACCAGAATAGGCCCTATCCTGAATCAGTTCAACCTATGATTTACTGAGACTGTAAGTGCAATATTTTTTATTTTTATTTTATGAATTCAAAATCACGAATAAAATTTTGGTTGTCCAGTACTACTAGAGGACTTATCCAACGTAAATTGATGTTTATTTAGAGGATTTATTCAAGAAAATGTTAAGCCTATACAAGCAGACATTGAAGAAGAGATTGGAACAAAGTTCAGGAAAAATTTATGGCATATCTCTTATAAGTAAGGGAACACATACAGAGTCCTAAAGTTCTACTGTAGTATTAATTACCTGAGGCATGAAAAATAATCCTTCTTTTGTTGGATTGTCTTTTTTAATTACATATTAAAAATCAATATCTTGCAAATTGGAAGTGATAAAGGGGCATATCTGAAGTTGTAAATGTTTTATAAGAAGATAGAATTGTTTGAATGATATTATAATTGAGTCACTATCCCTATTATAGGAGTGCAATAAATTTTTTTTATCTTTTATTCTAAAGGGTGGCAGGGTCGTGCTAGGCAAGGAAGTTGTAGCTTCCTTTAGGAGATTATTGCCTCCTTCCAATGGGAGTTGGTAAACCAAGGGTTTTAGCCCTTCCAGTTGTATCTTCCCTCAAGAATATATATATATATATATATATATATATATATATATATATATATATATAATTCATGTGACAAACCTTCTTATATTTTTCTTATGGATGTGATCTAAATGTTTCATGTATTTTGTATTAAAAAAAAATAACAAATAAATATGGGGTTGTGTAAGGGATAAATTTTCCGGGGACTGAGAATGGTGAATTGCATGGGATGCTTATTTTACATGCTGCTAGAAAACTGGATAGTTTTTGGACAACCATTGATGGTTGGTTTTTGTGTTTTTAATAATATATTGTTTAAAATTTATGGACTGAAAATAAATAAATTAAAAAAAAAAGAAAAAAAAAGGAAGAAGAAGAAGAAGATGCGAGCCCATATTTTTCTTTGAAGAGGAACAAGAAAAAAAAGAAAAAAAAAGAATGGGGTAGAGGTTGTGTGAGTAGCTGGAAAAATGAAGGAGAGGAGTTCAATGACAAAGGAAATGGTCGATTGGAAAAATGGGAATGAAATGAACAAAATGGGGGAACATTTTTACATGGATAATGACAATCACTCATGGAATTACACCAACAAGCTTAGAAGAGAAGAACACACAATTTCATTGAGAACAAAAAGAACAGAGAGAGAGCACACAATTACTTTGAAAATAGAAAGTGTGCTCAAGAAAACAGGATGTATAAGGGAAAAGTTCATTTTGGATACCACAAGAAGAAAACAGGGCGGGGGGGGTTTAGGGGGGTTGTGCATCTTGCAAGGAAGGAATTCAAAGACACATTGCAACAATGTGGTGAGATTTTGGTTTAATACAACAACTAGAGAAAAACACACACATATTTAGTGGAGTAGCAGCAACAGAAGGAGTAATCCTCTATAGTGAGTTCTAGATTCTCTTTTGTGGGTGGAACCAATGTGTTTAATGTTTCAGGGTTTAGGTGGAGCCTCTGGACTCCTTTGTATTATTGGATGTTGAATAGTTGTAGGGTGGCAGTGTATCATCTATATTCCTTGGGTTATAAGTTTTTGAACAACTATAGGGTGGAGGCATATGGCCTTTGAATTTTGTGCACATTTGGTTGACTGCTATTTGGTTGGTGGGTGGAGGTGGGAGGACCTATGGAGTCCTTGTTTCAACTAGTAGTTGGTATTTAATCCATTGAGTACACCATCTCAGTCTTTGGAATGTGGAGCGGGGGTAATAGCTACAAGACATATCTAATTGCAACTCGTCTATGGTTGAGTGGAGAGTTGTTGTTCCTAACTCAATTTACAGTCTATAGTTTAAATCCAAGATAAGTGACTTCCTATTTGATTTCGTCCATGAAATTTTGCATTAATCATGTTATTTGATTGGTATTGTTTATGTGAAAAATGATAGATATCATGGCTTAATATTTTGGAGGCTTTGATGACTAGTTTCTAATTGTTGAGTTTTTTGCATTTATATTTTTCCTATAAGAGACTATACATGGTAGATGTATGTGCTTGTACTATGTGAAGTAGTTATTATATTGTTATATTTTCGGCATAACAAAACAATGGGCGTTGATGCATGTAAAACAACATAAATCTCATTGGTTCTCAATCTTGATCATCACACTAAATCCTCAATGCTCTAAAGGATTAATGGGCATGCATAGGAAATCAATGTTATCTTTAAAGTACTGGCCTAACGATTGATGCCACTGGCATGAGAAAGTATCAAGATCTCATTGGATGAATATGGAAAAAAAATAATAAACATTAAACATAAATATATGAATTAATAACCACCTAATGTATCTTTGAGCTTGATCTATGAATTGAGCAATGAATGGTTTGGTTGTGCAATAGATCTATGTGGGAATTTGGTATCATCCTCATGATATTGGTATGCTTATGGTGTAATCAATATATGTGGTATATGGAATTCATCGTAACTAATGTAAAACTCTTGTAACTCTTATATTAATGGTTGAAAAAACATTTACATACATACATACACACACACACACACACACACGCATATATAATTGTCTCTAAAATTTTCTTTTATGTTGGGGTATGGGCTTAATGTCATATCTCTCATTCATGGAAATTTACAAAATTACATTGTGGTGATAAGGGAGATGGACCTATTTACAATGGCCCCGGAACATTAAACCATTCTCTGAGTCCCTGTTGAGGAGATTTGACCATGCACATACATCATAACACACACAAGAACATTTAGTTGCTAAGGATGTAAATATAATCGTAGTTATATGTGTTTGTGTGTGTTTTTATTGAATAATATCTCATATCATGTAAGCTCAAAGAAGACACTAAGTCTTAACCCAGAAATTATAGTGTAAAATGGTCAGGGTTAGCCCCAAGGACCAAGGCCTTATACCATGTAACCATACCGATAACTGAGGGATGAACTACCAAAGTTGAATAGTTTAAATGCATCAAGTCGAGTCACAAAAATTTGGGCAAAAGCAATAGAGGTCGAAGGGAGGTGGGGCCAACCTCTGAGTCAAGTCAAATGGTCGGGGCTCGAGAATGATAGGGCCGAATCTATAGCGCTATGTGGATGGAAAGCTGACCCTCGAGTCAGTCTAATCCCTAGTTCAATAAGTTTGGGTAAGGCCCTATTCCCAAATCACAACTATGGTGGTAGCATCAGATTCTGATTGTTTGTGGAGAGCACCCATCCACGTGGATGGTCCACAGTTGGTGAATATTTATGTTTCTTCATAGTGGGTAGAATATTGGCATTTTTTTTGTTGATTTGGCGCAATGTTTTGTGATTATCAAATTAGCAAAGGGTTACAACAATGTATCTATATTATATAACAAGAGTCATGCCCATGAATTCTCATCGTAGATGTGTGTAAACCATTATGAACTATTGGATTACTAGGTGGGGAAGTTATACACACAAAATACATACATACATACATACATACATATATATATATATATATATATATATGAAAACAAAAATCATGCTTATGTATAGGGAAGTGAAGCATGATGGGTGTGACAACAGGACATAGACGTAGATGAGTGACTTGGAAGAGTAGTAGGGCATCACATGGAAGAAAAAGGAAAGGCATGATACAATTAAACTAATAAATTTAGATAAGAATAGATCATGTTCGAGGATCCCAAAATGGGAAAAAAATTATGTCACTGGAAATGTACCACCAAGACGAATGGAATGGTGACATCTATTGGTTGTTTTGAGAATATCAAAGGAATTAAAAAAGAATATCACCCCATTTCTCTAACTGCACTAGGGAAGTTGGGTGATCCATTGAGCACTTCACTAAGAGTAAGGTTGGGTGTTTAAAATTGGTATCAGAGCATCCGATTTCAACACATGGACTGGATGGGATCCATCATGTGCAAGTAACACCAGCGCTTCTGCAAGGGAGTTTTATTATGATTTTTAGAAAGCTAACTAAACTGATGTTTATTTTTTCAAAGTAAGCTTCTAATGGATTGATTACATGCATGAATGGTATGTTTATATTGTTATTTAATGATGCAATAGGGTACTAAAAATTGATGTGAATTTATTATCATTGTGTGATCTAACAATTCATGTTGACAATCATTTTTCAGTGGTAATGTTTATATATTGATGATTGATTAGCATTGGTGTACTAACATGGCTTGTTTTTTTACAGTTATTTTACCATGGTAGATTCATAAAATAAATTTCATGGTCATGATTGTGTTCACTTATTTATTTTATTGTATCTAACAGTTTTGTATGATTAAAAGCAAGTCACAAGTATAGAAGGACAGTGAGAAGAAAGGAATGAGAAGCATGATGGTTCGGTACAATTCCGACAGGTCACAACATGGGCATGAAGAAGCTTTAGTGGAGAACAAGGGAGAATAAAATTCTCCTGACTAGATGGATACCTTGACGATCCTATAATGAAAGCCATATAATGAAAGGTTGGTAAGGGATCAAGAGAGGAAATTTGAGATAAATGCAGTCATACTAAAAATCCTCGTAGACCTACAAAGATAGAGGCAACATGATCTGGGGGCTAATCATAGGGACATGCAAAGAACTTTGAAATCAAAAGAGAAAAAAAATTGAGTATATGGTAGCAGGCCCGACAAGAAGCATAGAAGAGAAACTGAAGACATGGTCAGAGGGAATGCACCACTAAGTTCCCCAGAGGGGATAACTATCACTTATGGGCATCCCTCTAGCAGAAATTATAGCTCTACTACTCGGACGCATCACCATCATACTCCTCACCATCATCATCAAAGGAAGAGAGAAGGGGAATATATTCCCAAGGATTTCAATAAAGCCAAACCACCCACATTTGACTGAGAAATTTGATGACATAGAAGCTTATTTTCTTGGAATGAAGAAATTCGTCAGGATCCATGATTATTCTGAAAATATGAAGGCAAAGGTAGCCACCTATATTTAGAATGGAAAATCTGACATATGGCAAGAATATTTGAAGAATTTCAAATGCATGACTGAAGAGAAGCTAACATGGAGCAAGTTTTAGGGTATCTTCATAAACAAGTATTTATCAGGAAGATATGATGACAGCAAGGCAAGAGAATTTTATGATATTATAATTGGACAAATTTTGGATGAAGAATACATCACCAAGTTCCTATAATTTTTGTGATATGTTCCATATATCAAGGATGAGAAGGAAAATTTCCATCAATTTATTAGTGTGTTACCTCCAACATTCAGGGATCGGATTGATATTTTGGAACCTCAAACATTAGATGATGTCATGAAGAAGCTAAAACATTATTATGAGCAAGCAAGATGAAGCCTAGAATTAAAAGGTTACTATAAGGGGAAGAGCAGTGGAAAATATAAAAATAAGTGACCGATGAAGATTGTAGACAAGAAGGAAATCATGAGCGCAACCAATGCAAGTTGATTTCAACCGAAATTTGGTTAAGCTGACAAAGGTCATGCCCATCATCATATAGGAGTGTAGTGTATATATGAGATAAAAGAGCCATTAAAATGTTGGACATGTGGTGAGAACCACTGAAAAGGGGAGTTCCCATAGTAGAAAAATGCAAGTCCAAAAATTTACAGTGCACATGAAGCTAGCACTGTGGGAGACATAGCACAAATATTTCCTAGAATTTATGTAGCGGTGGATAACCATCAGGTAGACCACCAAGAATCAATCATTGAGATGGAAGGTAAGTTGTGAAATAAATTTATTTCTATTTTTATTGATCCTTATTCTAACTACAGTTATGTCATTCCAGAGCTCACAGAAAAATTTCATTTGGTCAAGGAAGCGCATGAAGAACCATGGTTGGTTTAGTTAGAAACAAGGACCAAGAGGAAAATAAAATACTAGGTGGTATCATGTGCATTCAATCTTAGTATCATGCCAACAACATTGCATATAAATTCGTTTTCATTGGGTGAATATCACTTGTTTTTTGGCATGGGCTCGATATACACACATAGGACGAAAGTCAATCACTATGAGAGGAAATTGAATTCTTAGATGAGCATGGAGAAAGAAGAATATTGCATGGCAAGGAAAAGCCTATTTTGGTAAGGTTGATCACAACCATGTAAGCTAATCGTAGTTTCTGGAAGGGTTTCTTCTATTTGTTGTGCAAATATCCAACAATGACAAGGCCAATAACAGTGTTGAGGAAGAGGAGAGTGAGATGCTAAAGAGATATCTTGTGTTATAGAAGTTCAAGGATGTGTTTACAGTAGACGTTCATGGATTACCTCATCATAAGGGGGTATATTTTTTATATTGAGTTGAGGCATATAGAAGAACCAACATCCAAGGCACCATACAGGATGAGTACTCTTGAAAAGGTCAAGTTAAAATTGCAACTGAAGGAGATGATTGATAAAGGCTATATAAGGCAAAGTGCATCTCCATGGGGAGCACCCACCTTTTTCATGAAGAAGAAGGAAAATACACTTAGACTCTACATTGACTATAGGACACCAAATAAAGTAACCATCAAGAACATGTACCATTTGCCACAAATTGATGATTTATTTGACTAGTTGAGGGGAACATTATTTTTCTAGAATATCAACTTGAGGTCAAGGTATCATCAAGTGTGCATCAAGGAGGAAGATATCCATAAGACCACATTCTGGGTGAGATACGGGTATTAAAAGTTCATAGTGGTACCCATTGGGCTTACTAATGCTCCTGCCACTTTCATTAGGTGAATTTTGAGGTCTCAAATCGACCTCTTAAGGAAATAATAAAATAATATTAGATTACATAATCAAATTTTAAAGGGAAAAAAGAAAAAACTATTTTTTCAATTTGTATTTTCAACTTATCTACCTATGGGTTTACTCAATGTTTGAGCAGAAACACTCATTGGATGAAAATTTTGATTCTTCATAGAAGGATTACCCATGTTGCATACTTTCAATGGACCTTGCCACATGAAAAATGAGAAATAAATGAAAAATGTGATTTCAATCATGTTTTTTCATGTACTTCTTATTTTTCTTATAGTTGGCGCCATCAAAAGTATGCAACATGGATACTCCTTGGATGAGGAATTAAATTTTGCATCCAACGAGTACTCCCACTCGAAATTTGAGTAAAACATTAGGGATATAAATTTAAAATACGAGTTAAAAATTTAGTTTTATTATTTTATTATTTTTTAATCTTTTTACTTTTTTACTCCAAAAATGGTGAATCGTCCTCCATGGTTGACATCATCATCTTGAATCCTATTAGTTCTTATAAATTTTATTTTGGTTGTACATTTTTCTTAGGAGGCCAATTTTAGACCTCAAAATTCCCCTAATGCATGTTTTTATTGAACAATGTGTTTCATCCTTACTTGGACACATTTTTTATTGTCTTTGTTGATGACAACTTGGTATATTCAAGGACAAAATAAGAGCATGAAGAGAACCTAGTTGCAGTGCTATGGTTGCTCAGGGAACATAAAATTTATGCAAATCTCAGTAAGTGTGACTTATTCCAATCACATATACATTATTTGGACACATTGTCTCCAAACAAGGTATTTTAGTTGATCGAGAAAATATCAACTCCATAATGCAGTGGCCAACAATAAAAAATGTGTATGAAATTAGATCATTCATGGGGTTTGTAGGATACTACAGGAGGTTCATCAGAAACTTATGAAAGATAGGTCACCCTATCACATCCTTGCATAGGAAAGGAAACAAGTTTGAATGGAAAACTAAACATGAAACAATATTTGAACAATTAAAGTAGTTGCTCACTAATGCGCCAATGTTGAGGATTGCATATCTAGACAAATATTTTGTGGTTTTTATAGATTCCTGCAAGGAAGGGCTCAATGGAGTCTTCATGCACGAAGAGTCGGTAGTTTTCTATGAGTTATGGAGATTGAATGAGCATGAGGAAATATATGTTATGAAACCAGCTCCCAAAATAGAAGAAAAGAGAGATCAATGCCTTAGAAATCAGACACTTCGAGGGAGAAACCTCCTTTACATTACATAAATGAACAATTCTTGGATGATAGAATTGAAAAAACCTCCTTTCTATATATAGGAGTCCATGGGGTCACAATACAATACTCAACCTAAAAATAATAATGTAAGGGAACAATAATAATGTAAGGGCACAATAATAACAATATGGGGACTACAGAGGTACAACAATAACAATAAGGGGGCTACACTAACAACAATAAAGGAATACACTAGTAATATGGGGCCCTAACATGCCCCTCTCCTTCAAAACATTGTTTTCCTCAATGCTTGAGTAGTTCTAGATGCTTCTTTATAAAATTCTCATCCTCCCATGTGGAATATTCAGTGGGTAAATTATTCCACTTGATGGGATACTCTAAAATTGATCGATTTCGTAGCTGTCAAGTTCTTGTTTCCATGATTTCTTCAGGTTCCAATATTATTTTTCCTTCCTCATCAACTTCTGAAAATATTGTTTGAAGTGGAATTTTGTCACCTATAACCTTCTTTAAGCATGAAACATGGAAAACTGGGTGCACTTGGGAAGATGCAGGAAGCTCCAATTTGTATGACATAGTACCAATATTTTTCAACACATTGTAAGGACCATAGCACTTTGGTGATAATTTATTTTTCTTCTTATCTTACTTGAGGGACATTTTTTTGTATGGTTGTAGCCGTAAAAATACCCAGTCGCCTACATCAAAACTTCTCTCGCTGCGATGTTGATCTTCCTATTGTTTCATTCGATTCTGTGCCAAATTTAGGTTATCCTTTAAGAGTTGGAGAACTTGTTTGTTGATGCTCGAAGTGATCTTCCACTGCTTTAACCTTATAATTTTCTCTTAAATATGATTTGATGGATAGCGGATGATATCCATAAAGTGCCATAAATGGGGTCTTTTTTGTTGCAGTGTGGAAGGAAGTGTTATACCACCATTCAGCCAGAGGTAACCAATTGACCCATTGTGTTTTTTTATCAGATACAAAACTACGAAGATATCCTTCCAAACATTTTTTCACTATCTTAGTTTTCCCAGCGGATTGAGGATGATAAGATGATCTATGAGCTAGTTGAGTACCCAAACAAGAAAATAATTCCATCCAAAAATTTCCAGTGGAAATGGGATCTCTATCTTTTACAATAAACTTTGGGTTTCCATGTAGCTTTTTAATTGTTTCCATAAATGCAGTAGAAAATTTACTCGCTTTAAATGGATGAGATAATGCACAAAAGTGTGCATACTTGGTAAGCCTATCAACAATCACCATGATGATACTCTTTCCTTTGGACTTAGGTAAACCTGTCATCAAATCCTTTGAAAACTCCTCCCAACGTTTATTTGGAATGGATAAAGGTTGTAGCAGACCTGCGGTCTTAATTGTCTCAACTATATTTTGATGGCAACCCAAGCATTCCGCCACAAAATTTTGAATATCAGATTTAAGCCCATCCCAAAAAAAAAAATCTTCACCCTATGGTAAGTTTTTTAAAATCCTAATTGTCCTCCTAGGGGAGAGGTGTGCAATTCCAAAAGAATATTTTGTTTTAGTTGGGAATTCTTACAAAGATATAAGAGATATTTATACCATAAGGAATCATTTTTCCAACTAAATTTATCAGATGTATTGGGATCTTGCTACAACTTTTGAATGAATGTCCATACTTATTCATCATTCTTCCATTCCTCCCTTGCTTCGGTTATCTAATCTGGTTGGATAATAGAAAAGGCACAAAGCAATGCTTCCACATCCTCATCCTTTCTTAAGAGTGCATCTGCAACAACTTTTAGCTTCCATTTTTTGTAGATGATTTCAAAGTCATAACCCAACATCTTTATCGCCCATTTTTGTTGCTCTTTTGAAGATAGTCTTTTTTCCAAAAATTATTTAAGACTATCATGATCAGTTTTTACCTTGAAGTGTCTTCCCATTAGGTAAGGTCGCCATTTCTTTAGTGCATGTAGTATCACCAACATTTCCTTCTCATAAATAGCTTTCTGTAAATACTTTCCTTTGATTGGACGACTTTCAAAAGCAATGGGTTTTCCTTCTTGCATTAAAACATCACCAATTCCATTTTGTGAGGCATCACATTCCACAATAAAGGTTTTTGTAAAGTATGGCATAGCTAAGACCAGTGCTTGGCACATTTCCTATTTAAGATGTTCAAAGGCCTTAGTTGCTTCAAGAGTCCATGAAAATAAATCTTTCTTCAATAATGTTGTTAGAGGTGTTGCTACTTTCCTTTAATTATTAACAAACTTGCAATAATACCATATTAACCCAAGAAATCCTCGCAATATCTTTATGGTTGTGGGGACTTTCCATTCCTTAATGTATTTAATTTGGTTAGGGTCTAACTTAACACCCTACTGAGATACAATATGACCCAGATATTCCACCTCTTGTACTCTAAAGAAAAATTTTGAGGTTTTTGCATATAAGTTTTTCTCCTCCAATAGTTTGAGCACCCTGTCAACACGTTGAACATGATCCTTCCAAGACCTATTGTAGATTAGTATGTCATCAAAAAATACTAACACAAATTTTGTAAGGAAGGGTTGGAAATGGAATTAATCAACCCTTGAAATGTAGAAGCCGCATTGGTAAGGCCAAAAGGCATGACCAAAAATTCATAATGACCCTCATGAGTTCGAAATGTTGTTTTCGGAATGTCTTCAGTCTTCATTCTAATTTGATGATATCCTGAACGGAGACCCAACTTGGTGAAATAAACTTCTCCATGTAATTTAGCTAGTAATTCATCAATTGTAGGAATGGGAAATTTATCTGTAATAGTGATCTTGTTGAGCTTCCTATAATCCGGACACATTCCATGATCCATCCTTCTTGTGTAGCAATACTACTGGAGTAGAAAAATAACTTTGACTAGGTTGAATTATACTAGCCTCTAGCATTTCTGAAATCATATGTTCAATTTTTCTCTTTTGGACATAAGGATATCTGCGAGGCCTGATTTTTCGAGAAAAAATTCCTGGAATCAAATGAATAGCATGATCATCATCACGAATAGGTGAGAATCCTTTGGGATTTTCAAACACCTTCGAATTATTATCCAAGACTTTTTGGAGATCAGGAGAAATAAATGATTTTGATGTTGTAACTTCTAGTGAGCATAATTATGAAATGACGCCTCGTTGTTCTTTCTTCAGAATCATTGTCATGACATTAGAGCTTATTATCTTTCCCTGCTTTCCTGTGATCAGGGAAAATTTTAGGGGTGAATTTTAGCCCAAAGGCGAATTTTAAGGGATTTTAAATTTTAATAGGGCGAATTTTTAATATAAAACCCATTTTCTATAGTTTTATAAAATTAGCCCAATAATTATTTTAAAAATAATTAATTATTATATATTAGCCCACCAAAAAAAATGCGCACAAAACTGAAACAATGGAATTCGCCCTCGATTTTCTTGGTTGGAGTAGATTTCAATGGCATTCGCCTGGATTTACAAGGTCAGAGGGAGGGGTTGGAGTGATTCGCCCCATTTTTTCATTGGTTTGCCAGGGTGGTTGGGGCTTGGAATGGGCGTGAAAGTTGAATTTTGGTGCTGGGATGTGCATAGGCTCGCCGATCGCCAATCTTCTCCCCATTTTTTCACTGGTTCGCTGGGGTGGTTGGGGCTTGGAATGGGCGTGAAAGTTGAATGTTGGTGCTGGGATGTGCATTCAATTCCAAAGGTTGCAGGATTTTATTTTTTAGAGTTTGGCTCCTCTTTTACCATGATTTTCCAAGTTTTTTTTTTCCAGTATCAGAGTAGAACCTATTGCATTAATCCGCAGGAATCGAATTTATCATAGCTTTCTTTGGGAAGGCATGGAAGGGGCTAGATTCATTTTATAAGACAGTGTCTATTAACTTTAATTTTGAATATTTGTAATTGAATTTTGATCTTTGAAGAATTCCGCAGGAATCGAAGCTATCAGAGCTTCCTTTCGGAAGACATGGAAGGGGCCAGATTCATACAGTTTCTATTAACTAAATCTTGATATTTGAAGAATTCATTGGTATTGCTGGAAAAACCCTGACATGGAAGGGGCCAGATTCATACAGTCTCTATTAACTGAATTTTGATCTCTTTGAAGAATTCATTGCTATTGCAGAAGAAAACCTAGACGAGATGTCTTATCTGGGAAGGACGGCTGGTCTCTACATGACAATGTAAAATAGAAACAAAATTGAGCGAGGGTATGGCAGATACCATCCCAAATAGCAAGCCCTAGAGCTTATTAGATCAGTCAGTTTAGTTAATTCACCCTAGAAGCCCAGAAACCCAATATAATTGCATAGGTACAGAGATTCAGCAAAGTTCTGCAGTGTCACCTGTTAGCCTGTAAGCCATGGATTTCATAACATATCTTAAATTCCTATTTATTCTCACGGGATCTTTGCTGTTGGTGCTTTTTGTTAGGACTTGGGTTCGTTTTCCTTCTCGGGCAAAGGTTGAACTGGATTTCTCTGAGTATGGGTCCTGTTGTACCTTTAAGAACAGTGTTCCAGGCAGCAGAATGGTGTGCTTATTCAGAAAGGAAAGCCTAAGCTGCAGCAGAAATTTGATCACGAAAAAAAAGTTGCAAACCATCGACTGGATCCTTTGACCTTTCAGAAGATCAAGAAAGTCTAGAAGATTCTGCAGCAGTCCTCAATTTTAAATCATGGTAAGTTTGCACTTCACTCTGTGGTCCTAGAAGAGCCCCCAAAAGAACAAATACTTTTATGGAAGGCAAGAAGTATCCTTCCAAGCAAGAAGGCCACAATAATAGCTTGGGCTAATGGGAATTCTTATAAACTCTTTGTAGACCTTACATCAGGCCAGATTTTTTATAGTAAAATCAGTCATGAAAATGGGTATCCTGCTATGACAATGGAGGATATGACTTCGGTAGTTCAAGTACCTCTGAAAAGCAAAAAATTCGTAGAAATTATAGGGAAGAGAGGGGTTAACGTAAGTGACCTTTCATGCCTGCCTATTTCTCTGGGCTGGTTCGATGAACTTCGTGGAGCTTCCTAGTCATTGATCAAATTTGAGGTTCGATGAACTTTATGGAACTTTCTAGTCATTGATCAAGTCCACTGCTCAAGCTGATAGCTTTGTGTCACAACTCAAGCTTGTAATCTATTGTCACAATTTCCAAATTTATAATAAAATTTTTAATGTTGATTTCTTCCTATTTTATGCTATATTTAAGTTTGAAGTAAATATAGATAAAATGTATAGAGAAACATAATGGCAAACCTCATCTACACCTTATAAAAACATTCAAATTTTACGTAAACCTAATCATTGTGGAACCCAAACCATGTGACTTAGGACCTCATAGGGTGGAGCTACTTTTGCATTCCTCTTGCAATTATTGTGACTTAGGGTGGAGCTGCTTTTGCATTCCTCTTGCAATTATTGTGACTTAGGACCTCATAGGGAGGAGCTGCTTCTGCATTCCTCTTGCTCTTAGTCCACGGCTTTATAATTTGAGCCCCGTTGACTTCTTTTAGAGTTATAGTCTTGTTTGGCATAAGCATGTTTTTTCCAGAAATGTGTCAGAAATGTGTCTTCTAACTTTTGTTGATCCACGTGATTAGGAATCATTTCAGGAAGTATCAAATCTCCATGGACAGACTATAACTTATGGCGGTAATAAATGTTCTTATAAAGACTAGACTTAATATGAATACATCTCATGCTTGGTTGTCCATATATCTCCTTCCAATCTCCATAAACGAAGTTAGGATGGATAAAATTAGGTCGCTGCTTGGTACTCAGTGACAAGCTCCTTCGCATTTAGATGTGTGCTTGGCACTTGTATAAACGTTGAAAAAAATTGATGCTTTTTCTTGCACTGGTATATTGTTTCCTTGGTGGGTAAGATTAGGTCGTTGCTTGGTACTCATTGACAATCTCCTTGGCATTTAGATGTTTTCTTGGAACTTGTATAAACGTAGAAAAAAAAGATGATGCTTTTTTTTGCACTGGTATATTGTTTCCTTGGCACATGTATAAACCTTGAAAAATTTTCTTGCTTCTGTTTTCACTGGCATATTGTTTGTATTTATAATTTGTGAAATCTATTGTGTGACAGATTCGAGAAGTCAGACCAAAGGTTACCTTAGTAGCCCGCATGGCAGCATCTGTTGCAAACTATGATTATATTGTGGATTGGGAATTTCAGACTAATGGCCTTATCCGAATTAAGGTAGGAAACTCTGAAATCTTTCCTTGAGAAAGCAACTTGTCAAGTTATTTTTACTCAAGCGCAGATTAGAAGGGCTAAGATTTTGACCCTTTTATTTGGCACACAGGTTGGAATAAGTGGGATCTTGATGATCAAAGGTACAAAATATGAGAATGTCAACCAGATCAGATCCAAGGATGAGATTCATGGGACTTTGCTTGCTCAGAATACAATTGGTGTCATCCATGACCATTATATTACTTTCTACCTGGACATGGATGTTGATGGTACAGAAAATTCCTTTGTTCGGGTCAAGATGGCCAAGCAAACGGTGAAGAATGGACAAACTCCAAGAAATTTTTTTTGGAAAGCAGAGAGACACATAGAAAAAACAGAGAAGGATGCCCAAATTAAGATGAGCATCTATCAGCCATCTGAGTTTCATGTGATCAATCCATCAAAGAAGAAAAAGATTGGAAATCCAGTGGGATATGAAGCTGTCCCAGGGGGCACTACTGCAAGCTTGCTCGATCACAATGATTCTCCTCAACACCAAGGGGCCTTCACTAAAAATCAGGTTTGGATTTGGATGCCCTCAAAGTTCGACTAGTTTTTGTTGTTGAAATTCACACTAAATAATCAAATAGATCTGCCACACATTTCAGTGAAATGAAATCTGCTTCAAAATTTGACTATACCCATTTTAACCAAAAATACTATTAACCAAAAAAATACATGACCCTTTAAATTAGATTTCCATCTACATAGATTCATCTTAGTGAATTTGGTGGGTAAAATTATCATGCATGAGGATAAGATTAGTTGCGGGATTAAATAACATGTAGCAGTTCTTTGCATGCAATGCGTTGCATGTAGATCTCTAAAGATAATCAAATTTTCTTATGCAATCAAGTAATCTCAATGTGTTTGTGTGTTTTTATTGTGTTGAATGATTATCTGCTGTGTTTCTCTTGAGTTTTTATTTTCTCTCTGTTTTCTTTTCAATTGACAGCAACAATATTTACTGAAACAGAGTACAATTTCAAGAAATGAAAAAACAAAGTCTGAACACTTCAATTATTCCCAACCCTTTATCATTTGATATTTATATACTATATATGTTCTAGGGATCTTGCTGTCGGGCTGTCATAGGTTTCCTAGCTGTGCAGGTGTTTATTACTGTTGTGAATTGTGTGTGGCACTGAACTGGGATTGAATTTAATACATAGTTCAATGCTTAGATTTTTTTTTATAATCCAGAGCCAATTCATCCCTTTGTCTTGTCCATTCTGGCCGCATTTTATGATTGAAAGTAAGATTAGGTCAAGATTCATCCAGGTTGAAAACTGTTTCAGTCATAATTGACTTCATAACATCCATGGACAACTTGCCAGTAATTGATATCTGGCCAGATTTGTCATGCATATGGAACAAGATGGTTCTTTGGGTTATATTTTATTTAGACTTATCAGTTATAACTACGAGATTTGAAAAGATGCATATATTGAAAATGTATCTCTCCTTTTACAAATTTAAAACAAGACAGCATTTGTACAATAATACTAGGAGAGCATTGGCAAGTTCTAGAGTGGACCTCCTCTCCAATAAATGGAGCTATCAGGTAAATACAGGGTGCCACTGCTACTACTTTTGGGATTCTGCTACAAAAATATTCATGGCATGGCATGGGCATGACATGGGGAATTCCGAATGGAGTTTTCCAATGGTTCTCTTCATGTTGATGGTTATAATTTTAACAGATTCAGCAGGGTGGCTGCAACTGGCACATATTCCTTTCAATATCCAGATTTTGAAGGCACGAGAAGGAATAATATTTTGAAGAAGTGAAAAGAAGTTCACCTTATCATAGTTACCATGCTAGGTCTTCCTTTTAGAGCTTCACAGCATCAAATCATTTCCATAAATATGGTTGTGTAAGAGTCGTGATGGTGTTGTAATGTAAATTATGTTTCCATAGTTGAACATCTGAAGTATTTTGCGATATTGTTATTGTACCATGGCACTTGGATTGGAACCAGTGTTTATCAACACTTTTTTAATAGCATGTTTTATGTTCTTAGAATTGCGAGCCCACCATAAACCATAAAACTTGGAAAACATCCATATGTTTATTGGGCATGTGTTTGAATCTATTGCTTGATCTTTTCAAAAGCTAGTCATTCAGTTTGAAAATGGCTCGGAGTTATATGGCTGCGTTCTTAGTAATTATTGTTGTACTCGGATGGGCTGAATATGCCATAGCAGCGTCTGCCGAATATTTGTGTGATCCTTTGAGAATTCAAGCTTTTGGATTGAATATGAAGGATTTGGCACATTGTGATAAATCATTTCCATTTGCAGAGTGTGCAAAAGACTTGGCGAGTAGGTTGACTTTGGCTGAGAAAGCTAACCAGATGGGAAACACTACTACTAGAATACAGAGGCTCGGAGTTCCCAAATATGAATGGTGGTCTGAGGCATTGCATGGAGTGTCTAACATTGGTCCTGGTGTCAAATTCGAAGGCCCTGTGTCTGCTGCAATGAGCTTTCCTCTTGTCATTTTAACAGCTTCTTCTTTTAATGAAAATCTATGGAGAACCATTGGAGATGTAAGTACTAATTTTTTATTAATTAGTATACATTTTAGCACCCAGTGCCCAATCAAAAATTTCAATTCTAGACTATTTTTGAAAGGATCTATGGGATGACAATTAAGACTTTTAATAGAATAGAATAGCATTGAATGCAAGTGGCTTCCACTGAATCATGAGCCATGCAATACGTTGGCTTGGCAGGCTTGACATATTGGATTCCTAACATAAATTTTTTAAGAGATCCAAGATGGGGTAGTGCCCTAGAAACTCCGAGAGAGGACCCTTTTGTTGTTGGCAGATATGCTGTGAACTATGTCAGAGGTTTGCAGGATCACCCAGATCCCTCATCTGGGAAATTTAAAGTTGCTACCTGTTGCAAACATTATTTTTCTTATGATCTCGACCAGTGGAACAACTACACTCGTTATGACTTTAATTCACAGGTGGGTAATTGATGACATTTATAAGCCTGTATGAAATAAATAAATTATACTGATTTAATTTTCAGTGTGAAAATATAACATTAAATTTGAAGTGATTTTGATTCTGATTAGAATGGATGTAGGTCACTCAATAGGACATGATGGATACTTTCCAGCCTCCTTTTGAGGCATGCATTAAATATGGGGATGTTAGTAGTGCAATGTGTTCTTACAATCAAATTGATGGAATTCCCACCTGCGCAGATCCGAAGCTTTTGGGTGAAACCATCAGAGGGGAATGGAATCTCAATGGGTAAGAAAACAATGATATTAGTATTTAGTACTTTAGAAATTCAAAGCTATAATTATGGTACACTTCAATTGGTTGCCATGATTCCAACTTATGTTTTCTAGGTACATTGTGTCTAACTGTGACTTTATTGAAGTATTATATGATGACCAGAACTACAGAGAAACTCCAGAAGACGCAGTGGCATCTGTTTTTAGAGCAGTTTTGAAATATAGACAATGTTGCAATGGTTTATATTCTTCTTAGTCTAGTGTCTCATAGCAATGAATAATTCACTCCATTTCATGGTTTTTTCCTTTGATTCAGGATTGAACTTGTACTGTGGATTGTTCTATCCGGATTATCTAGAATCCGCAGTTCTGCAGGGGAAGGCCAAGGAATCGGATATGGATAAAGCTTTGATAAACAGGTACATCGGTTTGATGAGATTATCTTTCTTTGAGGTAGATGAGTATTATGCCAATCTGGGGCCCAAGGACGTCTGTAGTGCTCAAAATCAAGAGTTAGTTGTTGAAGCAGCCAGGGAAGGTATAGTTATTTTGAAAAATGATGGATCATTGCCCCTATCAACAAATGAGATTAAACATTTGGCTGTGATTGGACCTCATGCTGATGCCACAAAACCTATGATAGGCAACTATGCAGGTACATTTTTTGTTTGTCTTTCATTTGAATTACAATTGATAACTCTCTAGATTTATGAAGTTTTGAAAATGAAATTATTAAGGGTAGGGTAATGGTATGTTGTTGCATTGTAGGGATTCCTTGTAAATACATCTCACCTGCACATGGGTTGGGAAAATACGCTAAAGTTGTATATCGACCTGGATGCTTGGATGTGGCATGTAACGATTAAGGTTTGATACTTGCAACAGTAAAGGCAACCAAAGAATCTGATGCAACTATTCTGGTTGTGGGGTTAGATCTAAATCGAGAGGCAGAATCACATGATAGACAGATTCTATTGTTACCTGGATATCAAATGGAACTTGTAACTTCAGTGGCCAGTGCTTCCAAAGGACCAGTTATAATGGTCATCATTTCTGGAGGTGGAGTGTCCATTTAGAGGAGGATTTTGATATAAAAATTTCTTGAACATGTCCCATGATCCATTGTCACATCAGTTTCGAACCTCTTCTCGTGTTAGCGACCCATTTTTTTCAACCAGCATCACCATATAGAAATTTGGATCAACAGGATTGGGTAAAACATGTCCTTTTAGGCCAAGGTTTGGTTCGGGTCTAATTCAAAAAACCACATCACTTGTACCCAAATTGATTGCAAGGTCTCTAGGGTGATTCAAAGCTGAACCTACCAATCTATTTGGGTTGTCTCCAAACCACTGGATAACCAAACAATTTTTGTCAAACATGAATTTGTCTACAAAATATGACTTAAATTACCAGCAATAGCATATGATGGAGCCAATGGTCCCAGTTTCTTTTCCAAGTTTGGAGCAGTGGCCTATAAGGCTTCCTTAGGCCAATTTATTTCTCTTAGATCCATCAAATTCATCCCTGTTCCATCGGTTTCATCAATATTGGCATAGCCACCAATAAAATGGGATGTCATGAAAGAAATTACAGGAGAAATTATTTCAGTGTTATCATAGATATCCTTGTTTTTCTGATATAATTTCCGTATCTGAGGTCCTGTGTATCTTTCACGTGCACAAGACCCAGTAATAAAATCCAATTCAAGTATTGCACCAAAAACCTTCTCAATTTCTCTACATTGTGATGTTGTACTATTGTCCATACAAATAGATGATTCATTTGTGGAGAAATCAACCTGAAGCTAGAAAACCAAAGGATCTTTTGGATTCACTCCTTTTAGAATGGATTCCAGGGAACCATTTCTCCAATAAACACTCCCGGGATACTGCCCACTTCCAGATTTAGCCCAGATTTTATCAAACTTTAAATTCTCCTTCTTCAATTTGTTCATTATGAGGTAAAGAGCTTCTACCCATATCTAAGGTGATGACACAACACACCCATTTCCCGATAGGTCTCTGTATACTCCATGCTTTGTCTTGTAATGTGGTAAATTTGAATCAAATGAATTGTTTTAGAGAGGACAATACACATATTATAGTCCAAAATAGTTGTTTTAAGAGACCTTCATAAACTAAAATGTTTTTTTCTATTTTAGATATCCCATTTTCTTATAATCTTATTTAATGCATTGAATGCTATAATGGACATTATGGGCTCCTCCCTTGACTGGTTGATGTAAACATTTGCTTTTATTGTCAAAAAAATCATGTGAAGTATATAGAGGAGTCATCCTAAAGCACCCTGTACTTTCTCCAAAAATTTTCTTACAGTTATTCAAATTGGATTCAAACCTTTTTCCACCAAAGTTTGGAACATTGGAATTTTGACATGCATAAGGAGAACTAAAGATATTCACAGTGCTCATCCCTCCATCACCATTTGTCTGCCTCATAAATGTGGTTGTAGAAAAGCAACTTGCAGGGGTCACAGATGCTATATAATGTGGTTGGTGCCTATCTTCATTTGAAATTGCCATTGGGTATTGAAGTTGTTGTTCTAGGTATTGAACTCTCTTATTCATTTGTAATTGTTCTAGACAAATATTTTCATATTGTTGAGCGATTATTTCAGCAACATTATGAGATAAGTCCATATTTCATCTCCCGTAAATGTATTGTTGCTTATGCATAAACAGTTACCTGCACACCATGACTACAAAAATCATTTTTATCATATTGTATTGGATTTCTTGAACATTGATTGATTTGGATATCAATCAATGCCTAACATGTTGGAAATATGATGCAGGATGTTGTCCTTGATGGCAACCCTCTGAATGAAGATCAAGACATTTGACTGTTGACATGTGTTGTCCTTGATGGCAATCCACCTGATGAAGTTATGCTTGATTTGATGGACTTGGTAAATGATGTAAATCTGATGTGATATGATGTTTGTTGACAATATGAGGTTGAGTGTTGTCCTTGAAAGGCAACCCACTTGATGAAGATGATGACAACTTACTTGATGAAGTTGTGCTTGAGAGAATATGTTCCTGATGAAGAAAATATGATGTATCTACAGTGTGTACAAAAGACAATGAAGAAAGGAATTCAGAATGTGCTCAAAGAATGATGAAAAGAGTATGTCTCTATGTATACGCGGATTTGCCTAGGGGAAGTCGCGTATGCACGCGGAAAAGAACGTGCCAAGTAGCGTATGGGCTAAAGCGCTCAAAAAGTGCAAAACCAAGGGTAACCACCATGGTATTGACCCATTGTATTGGGTAATGATCCGCCTAATTGACCCCATCCAGGTAGTTTTGGGCTCATGGTATTGTTTTGGCCCATGGTATTGAAAAAGGGGCTCATGGTATTGAAAAAGGATAAACCTATATAAGGAGAAGAAATTCATTGTGCAAAACATGAGTGTGGGTGCAAGATGTCTGAGCTTGAATGAATACTTCTCTGTGAAGTATATCTGTATGGAAAGGGTAAAGGTTTGATGATAGATCTGAATCTATGATGCACCTATGAAGAAATGATGAAGCGGGATATCTAGATCTGAAATGTATCTGTATTTGCTAGATCTGTTTATGGAGTGATTAGATCTGTGATAAGGCGAACATCTGTCTGAAGTAAAGGGTTGAATCTGAACTGAATATCTGATCTGAAGAAGTATGCTGCTCTATAATGATTGAAGATCTATACGCTACTTTGTCGCGGAGGAAGCGCGTATATACGCGGCTTCAGTGAAGAGAAAGCGCGTGTGCCCAATGAAATACATACAGAGGTATACGCTGGTTTGTGTGGACGTAAGCGCGTATATACGCGACATCAGTGAAGGGAAAGCGCGTATGCAAACTAGGGTTTGCTGAAGCAAGGGGTATGAAATATCTGATCTGTTCTGCTGTGTTTCTGCTATCTGATCTGTGTTGATATGTATCTGTTGGTGACGTATTTTTGTGCTTAAAAGTATGGAAAGGGTCCGGTTTGAAAATATGATGAAATGTGGCCTGCAAGTGGTGTCCTAAAGGAAGCTTTGGATCCAGTGTGAAAATTGATGAAACGTGGTCCATAGAGGTGCTGAGGGTTGTAGCCTTCGGTCAGGGGGTGGTAGCTCCCTTCCAGGTGAGGCTGGTAAACGAGATCAGGGGGTCGTAGCTCCCTTCCCGGGAGAGAGGCCGGTAAACGAGTCAGGGGGTCATAGCTCCCTTCCAGGAGAGGCTGGTAAACGAGCGCAGGTGGGTGCCTGCGTGCTGGTAGAGTCTGCACCAGCACATATGTTGTGAGATGTTTTTCTCTATAATAAAATATTGAAGGCTGAGCAACTGCAGCGGTGGTTTTCTCCCGACTTGGGTTTCCACCTAAAATTCCTGGTGTTCATGTGTGATGCTTTGTGTGATGGTTTACTCTTCTCTTACTGTTCATGCTTACTGTTTATTAAACATCTGATGAATGAATGATGGAATGATTTAAGTGAAGATCTAATGACGAGATCTAGATCTACGTATACGCTAGTTTCATAAAGGGGATACGCGTATATACGCTAGTTTGCGAGAAGGAAAGTAGCGTATGGGTTTTAAGGAATGAAAAAGTAAAAATATTTGATTATGCAGTAAATACTGATTCACCCCCCCCCCCCTCTCAGTATTTTTCCCAACATAACAATCAATTGATATATTTTTATTTATGCAAGAAAGAGTTAGGTTCTTCTTTTTGATACAGGGAAAATTGTCATAGAACTGAAAAGTGATAATAAGGGGTAAAGCTTTGTCCAGGGAAAATTTTCATAGAACTGAAAAGTGATAATAAGGGGTAAAGATTTGTCCAGTAACTACTTCCTTGCTTGTTTAACCAGTAATGTTGGCTCAACGTGGTTGGATCCCATTCATATAGATGAATGGAGGTGTGAGATAAATGGGTAAGAGGAGTAAGCAATGAGTTTCTTGATGATAAATGTATTTTTGTCAATTAGGTTTTGAGGTGAGCAGTCATTGTAAGCATGGATCATAATCATACTAGTGTATAATAGATCATGGATAACTAGAATTCAGTTTGGATTTCTACACCCATTGTTAATTTACAGGATATCCTATATATTTGTATTACCATATTGCCTTCCA
This sequence comes from Pinus albicaulis, assembly GCA_034641835.2. Taxonomy (NCBI): domain Eukaryota; kingdom Viridiplantae; phylum Streptophyta; class Pinopsida; order Pinales; family Pinaceae; genus Pinus; species Pinus albicaulis. The sequence continues at coordinate 518,927,465 of CM076579.1, forward strand.
TACTTTGCATATATCCCTCCTAGATGATAAATACGCTGACATGAAGGAATGTATGACAAATTTAGCTTTCAAGTTCAATATCCAGTGCCTTACATTAGAAGTACTCCAATGTAGAAATAGGGAAATATATCACTGTTATGCATTTGAGATTTTGGTCTTGTCGTAAAATTCATCACCTATGCTTAATATTCAACAGTTACATTTTTACCTTACAAATACAGAAAAATTCATATTAAGCCTACAATTAATACCAAGAAAGTAGAGAATTTTTAGGAGAAATGTTTCTGAATGTGACCAATCTTGAAAAAGAAAGCCTATAATGTAGACCAATCTTGAAAAAGAAAGCCATCCTTCCTTCTTGATGAGCTTTCCTTATATGGTTCTTCAAAGGAATTGTTCTTCAAAACCCTTATATGGTTCTTCAAGATGATGCCAAAATGAATAACTCTATCAGTTCAAGTCAAAACAACCCAATTTTTTGTGTGAAAGAACCAATGGTGAATGTAAAGGATGCAAATTATTTGGTACTGGGATGCAATACCAATTCCAAAGGTTGTTCAGAACATCCTTTGGATGATGTTAATACTAGGGTTTTTTCAGCAGAACCTGAAGATGGTGTCACTGACCCAAAACTGGTGGATGATCATGATCCGAGAGGCTTCTCAGAAGAATCAAATCTTAATACCATAGTTTCTCCAGAAGAGCTTACTTATGGCATTAATTCAATCCATGTCTCAAAAGCACCTGTGGATCCTGTTGATGCAGTAGTCTTGTCAGAAGAGCAGGCTAACATTGTAGGTCCATTGCAAGTTAATAATGTCCCTTCCCTTATAAAACGAAATATTTCAATATTGAATACTGAAGAGCACAAGACAATGTCAAATAAACACATAGGAAACATTGATTTCAGAGTGATTGAAAACTCTTCCAGGGACTTTCTTGTACCAATAGACAGTTGTACAAATATTACCGTCACAAATAAAGCTGCAGCATTTCTATAAATTGCCAATTCCCTATCCTTGAAGTTAGTGAGGGAATGTGAAGGAGAATCACATTCTATTTCTATGATGCCCAATTCAGAAACTGTTACTCAAGTCTCTGAATTTCATTAGAGGCGTGATAATGTAGATTTGGATACTATAAATGTCGGGTGCTTAGATCCAAATCAACAAGATGAGGATTTGTGTGGTGAGGCTAGAATTCAGCGGGATGAATCACCTGGAAATACAGAGACAACTCTGGAAAATGCAGTTGAGTCAGTTGATTCTAAAATAGGCAAATGGATTTTCAGTCCATATAATCTTCCTGGAAGTACACATTGAGCCAATCTAAGTATTTTTTTTCCCTCTTGTTGATGCCTTTCTTGCTCATGTTATATTTCTTGCATGCATTCCTTATATATGTGGCCAAATTATGGAAATATGTCTCTTTCATAAAGTGCTTTTCATTGTACATATCTTGTTTCCTGTTTTTTTGCATGGTTTTGTTTGGATTGAGAAATTCAATCCACTTGCAGTATCTATTCTTTGAGGTAAGTATACTTTCTCTATTATTAAGTAACCTTTATGTAGTATCGGCAATGCTTTAGATTTAGTGATCAAGAAAACACTTGTATTAGAATTTCTAGTCATCCTATGTTAAATAACATCATCTTCTACTAGTTGTGGTCAAGTTTCTCAACTTTAATAATGTTACAAGTTAATACAGGAGCTAAAAGTTTAATCTCTGTAAGTATGCTTAAAACACTTCTATATCTTCATTACCATGTTTCCTAGTATGGCCTTCTTGTAGTCACTAACCTACATTTCATTAACCCATTTTGAGTATTCATATGAGTTTCCTTCGAAAAATTCCAATATGATAGTTTTGCTTGAAGTATTGAGAGTTTGATACCCGCTAAAATCTATAGATGGTATTTAGAATGTGATGAACAGACCATGGAACCATGAAATTCAACTATTAACGATTTTTCTTGAGCATCTGTGTTGTTGGTTATGGCCTAAAACAATTTTTTAGTTGGGGTCTGATAATTCTTTCAGCATGACTAGTAAGCCATCCTCTTAATCCACAATAATTACATTCTTGTTTTCTTTGCTGTGACACACATCCGTCCATTGCTTATGTGCACTTGCATACTGAATCTTGACACTGAAGAAATTACTATTAGGGTGAACCTTTTTAGTTTTTTCCTGGTTATTGGTGGTTTTGAATCACTTGATAGTCGATAACATGTTAAGTGAGCTTCTTCATGCATAAATTGAATAGCTTCTAGAGGAAGTTGATCATGCAGCAAAAGTAAGTCAATGACCTCATACAAGGCATTGCAATTTCACCATTTCTTCATTCCACTATTGTTAGTCTAATTTTCCAAATTTTGAAGAAAATTAAGTTTATGTTTCCATGACTCCAAACATTCAAATTTTTTATACCTTTATTCAGCAGTACATTCTATTTTCTAAATGATATTGTGGAAGCTAGTGGATGGATTGGATCTGCTTCTGCCTAATATTATGAGATACTAATGTTGTTACTCAACATCATATCGGAGTCATTTATGAAAAAGTCATTGGTTAATAAATTTGTGTTCCAGTTTTTGGAAAGTTATGGTAAGTTTACATTATCGCACATTTCCTTCTTTAGTGTGATTCCTTAGTTGTTTTGAGGGAGCTTTGAATTTGTATATGTAATTTTCTGCTACCCTACTTACACTAGTGATTATCACCTTATATTTTTAATATTTTGGGATGTATTTATTGCCTAGAGCTGAATTGGTATGTAAACTTGCATTGAACACATTTACTGCTACTTATATATGCCTTGTTATTGGTAATGATTTTTACATTTCTTGATTATATCTTGTTTTCGTAATTATTTACATTTTGAACTGTAAAATTGGCTTAAGATCTGATCTTTCATCTACACTGTGATTCCATGTTGTTACAACAAAACCTAGCACCCGCAAAAAGTATAAAGTCTCAATCACGATGGTGTTAGTTTTTTACAATGCAAGAATATTACCTACTCACTTTGAGTAGCTTTTCCTTTCTCTTTTGGTTGGCTCTTCTTCAACTCAAGGGGGCATCCCTAAAAGGTAGGATTGCTAGGCTATAGAATGGGGGCACAAGGTGATTTAATAAGATGAGTGGTGGTTGTAGTGTATGAAATAGGATGAAGAAACAAAAATGGACAAAAGCAAGGAATGAATGAGAAGGAAGGAAATTGGTGCATATCAGTTATGGGCTAATGGATCCATAAGGCATTTGGATAAATGAGAGAACTTGTATGTTAAAAACAACTACTTTGAAGTAGGTCATACGGTAGAAGATTTTTGTTTACCATTTTCTACCAATTAGTAGATGAAGAAACAATTTGATGCATTCATCTTTAAGGTGTGTACTTGAGATGAAAAGGGCCTAATGTATGCATTTTTCATTATGTTTTCACTGGAAATGTGTTGTAGAAAAGCAGTCTTCAAGGGATAAATTGCTACTCATCAATCCGTTCATAAGGTGATGTTTTATGGTTGTAGTATGCTTCAAAATCTGCAACATAGTTGATAGAAGAAAGGGAAACAAGTGCAGAAACAGATAGCCAATGTTAGGGTATCTGTGGTATTCCTGTTCTAATTATGCAATATTTCCTGTTCACAGTTATGGTACGCATTAGCCAAGACACTGTCAGAGAGGGCTGCATGGGTGCTGGCCATGGACAGAGGGTTGAATATGGTGACAATCAACGCATCTATATTGTGGGACCTGGTATCACATACAAAAGCTCAGGATCTACCTTTTCATATCTTAAAGGTGAGGGTGAGAGATCTGCATACCAAATAGACTCTGTTCTAGAACGTAAAAATATGGTATAGTAATTCCTTGGAGAGGATCTAATCTATTGGTATAGTAATCCCAATACCGTATCAGGTGTGGCAAACCGAGCACGTTTGGAAACCAGAGCTTCAGGAAACCAAACTTTGGATCAATGTGTCTTCTATCAGCATCTTTGGAACATGGACCTCAACTCTGCCCTTTGGCTCTGGATTTGGTTCTAGCTATCCAAGTCTATTTCCTGGCTTCACTTGCTTCTATAGTGAGAAAATAGTTAAATTTACTATTGATTCTCAACTCCAAGCAATCTTTAGATTTGGAACTATTTAATCAAAATACATTCCCATTTTATTCAAGTCCCTTTCAGTCTCAGAATTGGCGATAATCTATCTTGGTAGCTATTGGTTCCATTATTAAACCCTCACATTTTATCAGGGAAACATTCATGGGGCAAGATCTGGATGAACAATTACCTGAGTTGAAAAAATACAATCTGGTGTGAAGGATCTCATTTTTCTTGAGCTAGCTAGGTGAATATGTTGTCCATAGTAGGTCAAACCATATAAGACACACGAAATTTCATATTTGAAATGTTTCTTAAAGAGTGCACCGCCATTAAAGCTCAGTCACTCAGCCAAAAAATCAATGCGGAGGAGACTCCAAGAGGTATGCCCCGCCATTATTTACTCGGCAATTAATTCCTCGTGATCACTAGCCAACTTAAGTTCGTCGAAGCATTTAGGTATGCATAGCCTTTCTTGCATGGAATCTTTAGTGGTCTCAAGCAGTATGCCTGTTCTGTTCATGTCAATGCATCGACTTTAAGCTCAAAGAAATCTGAAATTTAGAATAAAGTAATTCACAATGTCTTCAGGTGGAGGTGGCCATGATACACAGCAAAAATCAACATGATCTAGAATTCAAAATAATGTGGCAGTAAAGAAGATCTCAACCGATTTTTATCTAGTGATTTAAAGCAACAATCTGCACAACTTTTTTGTACATGACAAGTCTTTACTTTCTCCCCCTTTAGCCACTATGATCAAACCTATTATCTAAGCAGAAGCGTCGATATCAAATCAAATCAAGCGTCAGTGTTGGCTAATGCTGGGGTTCAAGGTGTTCCTGGAAGATGGTAAAAAAATTGGTTAGTAGCAGAATATCTGAACTTACAAGGAGCTTTTTTTGTTGAATATACTCCCTACAGCTCATTACTATGTCACAATTTTATTTCTTTACAGATTTCAGGGGATGAAATAGTATGATTTTGGAATAAGGCCACAAGTATCCTTACATAAAAGTTAGGTTATGAGGCTTTATCCTACATGGATTTGCTGCGAGAAAGACATTGATGGTAGGTAAGCATCTGGAATATTTCTTAAATTAGAACCTTCTCCTCGTTATCTCTATCAAACAGAATTCTAACCTGCGACAATGGACAAAAGTGCTATTGGTAGGGACCAAATCGTTGTATTTTCTACAAATGTTAAGGTAAATTTGTGGATCACCTCTTTATTACGTGTTCATATGTTATTTCTGTATGGCAAGATGTTCTCCAATCTTTAAATTTCCGAGGGCAATTTAATTCTGGGTCCCTACTTCAGGGTCTTGAGACATGGTTTACACACACTCAATTTTGAGCTCTTCTTAGGTATATTATGTGGGGGTTATGCATGGTTGGAACAAGTGGACTTTTGAGGATCTGGCAGAATAAGTGGACGGTTGGAATAAGATAGAGAATTTGGCAGCGCATATAATTAGAATTTCCTATAAAGAAAGTTGCAAAGATAAAAAGCCAAAGAATTTTAAGATAAATCATAATGAAGCAAGGGTTTTTGATGGAGCAAAGTATTCCAGAAGATGCGGATATGGTGTTGTTTTGTTTTTATCTCACCCGTTACTCTACCTTAAAGTTTGGAGTTGATCAAGGGTTCAAATAAGAGGATAGAACTATTTGCCTTGTATATTTTTTTGAAGTCTTAGTTTGCTTTAGAAAATGATATCAAATTTGTAGTTACCAGGAGTTTCAAAGTTGAAAATGGCTTTGGTTTATTGAGAAGTGTCAAATCAGATCTTTGCAACTACCAGGAGTTTCAAAGTTGAAAATTGCATTGGTTTAATGAGAAGTGACAAATCACTAATTTAGTGTTGTCTCCTTTGCTTCACAGAATTAGAGAGACAGGGTTCACTCTTTGGTCTGTTGCAACATCTGTATAGAGAATTTAAAAAATCAGCCAATGGACTCTCAAAAAAAGTTATGGTACAACAGAAAGGTTTTCTCTTGTTCAAGGAGTTCAAGGGGGAAGCAAGCTTCCCAGTGAGATATAAAATATTCTATTGAATTAGAAGAACAATGGGAGGTTCTCTAGTTGACTTGTAACTCTTGTTGTCATGTATAGTGTATACCGATTGCAAAAGATGGATGTGGTATGTATTTGGGGTAAATCCAATGGTTAAGTTCCAATGTATTTAGACTAGTAGTTTTGTATTAAAGCGCAGAATTTTCCATGCATATTTTTCTTTCACACTTGAAATAGAAAACATAGTTTTTTATTGGAAAAAAAATATGTGTAAAAGACTAAAGATGTAAACAACTCAAAGATTTAGAATCCATGAAGGGGGCGTATGAAAGAAATAATTCATACTTTTTATATTTGATATTTGATAGTGAAATTATAATATGTTTTTTTTTTCTTTTGTAAGTAAGCGAGAGTTGTATTATATTATAAAATTCTGAAGATTAAATTTGACTTCAAACGTGCTCAGTTTGCCACACCTCATATCGTTCCCTAATAGGTACAGAGCAATTAATTATTGTTCAGTTATTGAAATCACTGAATATTATGTATCTTCAAGATTTAAATTGGGTTGCTTACCTAATAATATTTTTTCTTTAGCTATTATGTCACGATGAAATTAATCATACATAGATACTCTCCAAAGATAATCATGAATTCATTATTTATTTGATTTTTTTCATAATTTGGTAACAGATTTGAAAAACCAACGGTCTACCAACAGCGTCTGAATAATAAGAAGCTCACCGGATTGATGGTTGGATATGGAAACTGTGCAACCCTAAGCAGTGAATTGTAAGGGAAGGGGGGGTTTCCCATGTTACAGCTTAACAACAGCCATGAATGAGGGGCACAAGAAAACTTGGGGAGTTTACACGTTCAAACTATATCCATTTTTGTACATACTATAATGTAATTTTCACTTCAAGGTTTGGATAGTTGGCAATAAGTCGATTCCCATAACGACCAACATTAAAATTTTAGCCGGTGACTAAGGCTCTCTACCATATGCAGTTTTTTTCGTTAATTTCTGATGTAAAATCAATTTCCTGATTTCTGGCAAGGACAAGTGCAAGTAAGTTTTTGATGGGATGTTTGGTGTGTGAATAAAAAGTGGGATACCCCACACTTTGGAATTGTTTTATCATTATTAAAGTTCCTCCTTTTGTTTTACCATTATGGGAAGTTGCACTTTCTCTTATCATGAGTTGTGTTATGAATGGAATGAGAAGTTACACTTTTTCTTATCCTGAACTGTTTTATGAGTGGAGTGCATAATGTTCGTTTGATGGTATTTTTATATATTGGGATGTTGAATTCTTTAATTACAAGATAAAAAATTGAATACTACTTTGCCTGGTCAAACTTTTATTTTTAAAGTTTTTAGTCAAGCACTGTCACCGATCAAACTTGTGAGAGGCCACTGTTGTGAGAGGCCTGGATTATGTAATAGTTGTGTAACTGTTGGTGCTTGTTGGTGATTATATGCGTGGAGGAGAGCTGACCTCCATTGTTGTATTGGACTGTGGAGGGATGAGTTGAGCTTCATGAATTTATGATACCGCCCCCTCGAATTCCCCGATCCATTCCTATGAGCAAATTCTGCCATGAGCTGAGTCGGTTTGGATGTGCGTAGCAGACAGTGAGGCACAACTGTCGGTTTGGAGGTGTGTTGGGATTGTCGTATTGACTCTGTTCATTAGTTATTGGCGTTTTAATTTTTGTTCGACTTGTTCTGCTCATTGAAGAAATCAGCAGAGGCATGGGCCTTTGTGTTGGAGGATTGTTGAAACAAAATGATCTGCAAAGATCCCAATTTTTTGAAACTCCTCTCCAACCTCAATATCAGTGCTATTAGTAGCATGAGCAACAACACTACGCTTAGCAGAACTAGAAGAACGCGTTTTCCAAACTGCATGAGAACTACTTCCCTCATGAGTCACCATGTGCCATGCTTGGTCTCGGTGGTTCTCTTCCTTCTACTCTTGGTTCAACTACCATATCTTCATTGGAACCAACAACCCTAACTCCACTAGACAACGATTCACCATTTTGTAGTAGTGATTCGTCATTTGTACTGTTGATTCGCCATGTTTTTACAAGATAATATAATCTCATGAGAGATTCGCCAAAAAATTATATATACATATTATATTATTAATAAAATCGCCTTCCATTTTTCCTATGTATCATGGGGATTCGCCTATTTATTATATATATAAATTTATGGGGGTTCTTAAAATTTTCCCTACCTATGATACCCCATAATTCAACTTCCTTTCCTTCTGAAAAAAATTCAAGAAAAGCTCTTGAAAATTAAAAGCTATCATCCCCAAATATTGTAACCATTGTCCTCCTAGTACAACATCAACAACACCCATTGGAATGGAAATTATTGGACTATTAAAAACATATTCCCCCATGGCTAGCTTGATATTACAACACTTTCCATAGAAATTTATAGTTCCTCCATTTTCCACCATCGCTTGACATTTTGGCGCTGGGTATAGGAAGTAATTCAATTACTTGGCTACCTTACAATGAATAAAATTATGGGTACTACCCAAACCAATAAGCATTATTACATTTTTCTTCTTGATATGTCCTTCTATCTTGAGAGTTTGAGGAGTGGAAATTCCTACCAATGCATTACAAGATATGGTCGGATTCATTTCTTCTCCCTCTTGGGTTTGTTCCTGGTGTATATCCTATTCTTTTGAAGGTTATTGTTCCTTTTATTTCTCCTCTTCACAATCTATGTAAAATAATTTCTTCTCAGCACACTTATGACCTTTAGGGTATTTTCTATCACAACTATATCAAATCCCTTTTGCTCTTTTTTCTTCCAATTTTTGTGGTGTCAACCTTGTAGGTTGTGGAAGTCTAGGAGTAGCAACACTTCCATCTTTATAGTTGTGAGTGGTAGGCTTCCTTGTCGACATAATTTTTCTTTCATTTTTTCTTGCCAACCTGAATGCCTTCTCCAATGTATCGGGTTCCCAAAGGAAAACCTCATGTTGGATGTTATCCTGTAGATTCCCTATGAAGACATCAATCCTATTTTCCTCTGGAATATTATTTGACATTATATTCAATTTTTGGAATTCCTCAATGTGCTCCATCATCAAACCCTTTTGTTTGAGATTTATCAATTGGATAAAAAAGGTGTTACTCTTTGTGTCCTCATAATGTGCTATCATTTCCTTCGTAAAAATTGACCAAGTGATTAGTGGTTTACGAGAACAAAGACATCGATACCATACAAATTGATTTTGTTCTCAATATAAAGTTGCAATGCATTCATTTTGTTTTTTTTGTGCATTATGAAGATCAAATTATTTCTCCATTTGTAGTATCCAAGTTATCATATCCTTGCCGTCAAACTTCCTCATATCTATATTTGGAATATGGTGGGTCTTAAATCCAACATTAGATTCTATGAAATCATGATTAACATTTATTTTGTTCGCATCATGAGTTTCCTCTACTACCTTTTCGCCATTAGGAAGCTTTTCATTTTTTGTTACTCTTTGCGAGAGCGAAATTTGTTGCACTTGGTCTTATAGTTTTGATATATCATGTTGCACTTCTTCCTCTTAATGAGTCATAGTAAAGCCTTCTAAGGGCTTAATGGATGTTGAATTATTTTTAGGGGGGATTTTAGAACCCAATACGGATATCTATGCTTCAATATTCCCTTAGACTCACTTCAAACTGATTTTTCAAACAATACTTATGCAATTTGAAAAAAAAATACACACATTCTTTTTTCTTTTGAGGAGCTCGATATTGAAACTGATGTATCTTTGTAATTTCATATCCCCGACATTTCATGTCCAGTGCTTTAGTATCCCTCTAAATCTTCTTTCCAATTCCACAGGTCTGACCTGATTTGGATTCTTCAGGACAATGATATTCTCAATCTCCCACAATGAACTAACTATGGACTAGTTTAGTAGAGGCAACTTGTATGGCATGCCACGTGTAACGATTTCCTCCTTCGAATCTAAAACTGATACACAAGAAACTATAGTCTGTTTCATTTCTGCCACTTTTTACAGAATTCCAATTCAATGCTCAGAGAGGGAGTTATGATGATTTTACCAAGGTCACCTCTTTGAGATTAAATTTGGGAGCCTATAAAACCCTAACTTCCACAAATCATATCTCCAAAAATATTTCAAACCAAGATCTGAAATTTTTACACGAAGTTCCTCAAGATTTCTTGGAAAAATATTTTTTTTAGCTTTTGAACCTTCATGGAAAAAAACTTATAGCAAAAATTCCACGATGACTTGTTTGAAGCAGCGAAACCATAGAATCCAAAGCTCTAATACCAAATATTATGAAACAAGCTCCCAAAATATAAGAAAAGAGAGATCAATGCCTTAGAAATCAACCACTTCGAGGGGGAAACCTCCTTAAAATTACATAAATGAACAATTATTGGATGATACAAATGACAAAGCCTCCTTTCTATATATAGGAGTCCATGGGGTCACAATATAATCCTATTTGACCTAACAATAATAATGTAAGGGCACAATAATAACAATATGGGGAATACATGGGTACTACAATAACAATAAGGGGGCTACAGTTACAACAATAAGGGACTACACTAGTAATATAGGGCCCTAAAAATATATGTAACTCATTATTTGTAGTTAGTTGTCAATATTCATGTGTTAAAAATTTGGAGGCACTACCTCCTTGGCAGGAGATTCATTGTCATGACAAAACATAGTGGAATAAAATACTTGTTTGGTCAGCCTATTTGAATGCAATACAAGCTATATTGTTGCCATTACTTAGCAATTTCAACTTTAAAATAAAGTGCATCTAGGGAAAATAAAATAGATTTGTTGATTCACTTAGTATAAAAATTCAATTGAACCACATAGTAGTCATAAGATCTTATGGATTCAACCTGGTAAAGAGGGTCAAACATGCATAGAAGCATGATGATAAGTATCAGTAGAAAAAATAAAAGCTACAACAAGTTAGCGAGAATGAAAAGGATAAGGAATATCATCTCACGGAGGATGGTTTAATTATATTCAAAAATAGAATCGACGTGAAAAACAATGTTGATTTGAAAAGGCTCATAATGAGAGATTTTCATGAGAAACCATATTCTGGTAACCTGAGATACCAGAAGACTATCATGGCCATTAAGAAGTTATATTATTGGCCTAGTTTGAGAAAGTAAGTAGCTGAGTATGTTTCTAGATGCTTGTAGTTCCAGCAAGTGAAGGACGAATGTAAACATCCAACAAGTTTATTACAACCCATTCTCGTTTCGGAACAGAAGTGGGAGATGATCTCCATGGATTTCATTACATGCTTTCTTAGAACCTCCAAGAATCATGATGAAATTATGGTGGTAACTGAAAATTTGAGCAAGGTGGCTTATTTTGTAGTTTTCAAATCCACTAATTCAGCCAGTCAAGTGGATCAAATATTCATGAAAGAGATTGTGAGGTTTCATGGAGTTCTGAAGAAGATAATTTCAGATAGATATGCCAATTTACTTCCAAGTTTTGGAAGGAACTATTTGTGGGCTTGGGGACAAATTTGGCCTTCAATACAGTTTATCATCCCCAGATGAATGGAAAAACAGAAAGGATGAAACAAATCCTTAAATACATTATGAGGATGTATGTGTGGCACCATCCAAGGAAGTGAGAAGACAATTTTCAACTTGTAGAGTTCACCTACAATAATGGGTATCAAGAGTCTCTAAAGATGAGCCCATTTTAGGTGCTTTATGGAAGTAGTTGTAATACTCCTATCAGTTGCAGGGATCTAGTGAATAGGGTCCTTATTGGGCCTGATATGCTAAAACCGATGGAGAAATATGTTTAAAATTCAATAAGAAATGTGTGTCTAATTTATTTTTCCCTTAAATAAATTAGACAATAAATTGTAATCTTATCTCATAACAACTTGTATTAGTTAACTAAGTGAGAAATACTTAGTTAGCTCAATAATTTTGAGTTGAGCGTCAAAGGTGAGGGATGTAGAGTGATTCTATTGTTTTGGGGGTCCAATTGCAGTTAATGCACTATTTTAGTGTGAATTTAATCAGTTAACTCAAATTAATTGAGTTAAAATTAGTTTAACTAGTTCTAACTGAGTGATGAGCTAGTGAGAGGTCAAGTGAGTTAAATTATATTTAATTCACAAGTAGTGAAATATCAAGTATCTGATGATATTTTCTATTATTAGCTACATGCATGTCAAATCTGATGAAGACCCAGTTGAGACAAAGGTTAAAGGGAAGATAACTATGACTTGTATTATTAGAAAACTTCCCAGGTGCAGTTATCAAGCCACAGGATTCCCATGATGGATTGCGCAGTTAGGGAAGGTTTGAATTCCTATTTAATAGGTATTTAATTTCCTAGAGATTGTGTGAGCAAGGCAAGCTGAAGGTGGGTAGGAAATTGGCTATGTGTTTGTCCAATTTTTCCTAGATCAGTGTGAGACAATTGGTAGAGTGCATGAGGTTCTTGTGAGAAAGAATACATTGTATTGTTTCATGATTCCTTGGCTTATTATACAATATAGATAGAGGTGTTTTTAACAGTTTATTTCCTCGATAAAATCTTGTGTGGTGCGATTGGTTTACTTCTTTCTCTTACTTGCATGTGATTGAGCGATCAAGATTTATATTCCGCAAATATTGTATAATGATTCAGTATCTTGTTTTAGTACATTGCATGATCGGATTGAATCCAATTGTATAATTTCTACATGGTATCAAAGCGCCATGAATCACAATAGTGGAGAATAAATTATTTTTTGATGAAAAATATTCAAATGTGCAAATGCATTCTTTGGAGCTAAGATTTGACCAGGATGTCTTTCACTGGCTTGAGACTCGAATATGCACTCAATGGAAATTCAAACTATATTGCATGGAAGGATAGGATGGAGGTATTATTAGAGGATAATGGGTTGAAGGATTTCATTGACACGGATATTCCTGAACACAATCAGGCAGATGTTATGCAACATGAAGCATGGAGAAAGAATGTCGCAAAGGCAAGGAGGATATTATTAGAGGGAGTTCTAGATAATATTGTCTCAAATCTCCATGGAAAGGAAACTCCATATTCTATGTGGAAGACATTGACAGAACTGTTTCAAAGTAGAAATGACTACAGAAAATTGGCACTCAAGGACAAGCTCAGGAAAATAAAAATGGAGAAGGGAAACACAATCGAGAAATACTTGACCAAGTTCACTAAATGTCTAGATGAGCTTGGAAGTGTTGGGATTATTGTAGCTGATGATGACTTCATGAGACTAGCACTTGTAGGCCTTCCCAAGTGTTGTCATAGTTACTAGGACTCTGTGAATGGAAGGGAGAAGGTAACAAAATGGGAGCGTTTGTGATCTGATTTGGTACAAGAAGAGTTTCGGCTGACTACCAGGTATGGATCCTCATCCAAGACTGATGATGAGGAAAAATTTTCCTTGGATGGTAAGGAAAATAAGGGGAAAGGAAATAAGTCCTATTCTAAATCCAACACTGGAAAAGAAGGCAAGAAGTGAGACATCTCAAAGGTGAAATGTTTCAACTGTCAATATCATGGACACTATGTTGGAATCACAATTTTCATTAGACCAAAACCCATAGGTGTTAGTCTCCACTACAATCGCCAGAGTTAGGATCCATGAGAGGTGATTATTCCATGTCATGAAACAAGCGGGGAGCGTTGAACCCAATGTCCAACAATATCCCCCCTAATGCGAGTTGGGTGAGTTTTGAAATCGAGATCTTTCGCCCTGATACCAACGGTTGGAATCACGATTTTCGTTACACAAAAACCCACAGGTGTTAGTCTCCGCTACAATCGCCAGAGTTAGGATCCATGAGAGGCAGTTAGTCCATGTCTTGAAACACATGAGGAGCATTTAACCCAATCTCAAACACACTATGCCACAAATTGTCCACAAAAGAATAAAACAACAAGAAGGCTCCGGGAGCTGCAGCGAGGGAAGATTTGGCCTCATAGTTTGACTTGGACTTCTCTCTCATTACATGCATGGTGTAAACTGTGATGGGATTTATGTGGTACTTGGATAGTGGAGCATCTTTCCACATGACTGGAAACAAAGAACTCTTTAGTAGCTTGGAGGAGAAGGATCTTCAGATGCACATCAAGATGGGTGATGATGGGAAGTATAGTTACTTTCCAGATATATGAAAGTAAACCTTTCATATTAAAGATGTCATGCATGTACCATGTTTGAAAAATAATTTAGTTTCAGTTTCTATGTTGGAGGATCTTGGATATGATGTGGTTTTCAGTGAAGGAAAGGTGTTCCTTCACCATAAAGCCCTGAGACATGTAAATAATATTGGGCTTCATGTGAAGAACCTCTAAAAACTTGATGTAGATGTTTGCGTAGCATTGAGAAGTAAAGCATATGAGGTGGTGAGTTATGGCACAGGAGGTTCGGTCACCTACACCATAGTGCTTTGAGGATCATGCAACATATATCTATAGGTCTTTCAAAGGCTGCACTTGTGCAGATAGACACATGCAAGGGATGTACCATGGGGAAGTATACAAAGGACACATTTCATGAGAAGGAGAAATGAGCAGCGGCAATCCTTGAGAGAGTTCACTCAGACGTTTGTGGACCATTCTCAACAACTTCCACAACAAAGCACAAGTATTATGTGATTTTTGTTGATGATTTTTCTAGAAATTGTTGGATCTTCTTTCTGCAGAAGAAATATCAAATAGTCTCCAAATTTTGTGAGTTCAAAGCACTAGTAGAGAAATATATAGGGAAAATTTGAAGGCTCTAAGGAGAAAAAAATGTGGTGAGTATATCTCTAATGAATTCAAGAAATTTTTCTCCAAAGAATTAATTCGGAGATAATTGATCGCACCTCATAACCCACAACAAAATGGGGTTGCAAAAAGAAAGAACAGAACAATTGTGGGAGCAGCACAAGCTATGTTACATGATCAAGGCCTATTGTTTTATCTGTGGATAGAGGCATGCAGCACAACGGTATTTGTGCATAACCGTAGTCCTCGTTAGATACTTAGCATGAGTACACAAGAGGAGGCTTTTTCAGGTAAGAAACTAGATGTTTCATATTTTAATTTTTTTGGTTCATCTGTCTATTGCCATGTGACCAAAGATGCTAGCAAGAAGATAGAACCAACAACAAAGGTTGGGATATTTTTGGGGTACATTGATACTCCCCACAACTATTAGGTGTATTTGTCAGCTAACAAGATGACAGTTGTCAGGACAGATGTTAAATTTGATGAGGAGAAATTCATGCAAGTTTCCCTTGAGAGGGAGTTTGACTTGTATGCAGAAGAGTAACTCTTAGTTCCAAAGGATGAACCTCAGGATGTGGATTAGCCACAAACAGAGGATCATGGAGTGGAAGAAGCCACTCATGCAAAGCCATCCACTAGAAATGGTAGGAAGCGCACCAGACAGGCTGAAAAATTGATGTTATATGTGACAGAGAATGTAGGTGCACCTACATCATAGCGCAGGTAGAGAAGGTACCTAGAAAGGTATACTGGATACATATCTCTTATGAGCGAGTGTATTGTGAAAAAACCATCATTATTTTAGGAAGAAGTATAGGAGCCAACATGGGTTGATGCCATGGTTGAGGAGTATGACTCCATTATCAAAATCAGTGCATGGGAAGTGGTCCCAAGACCAGTGGGGAAGTCACTGGTTGGATCCAGGTGGATCTACAAGGTGAATCAAGCAGCAGATGGGAGTGTGGAGAAATACAAGTATATATTTATGGCCAAAGGATTCTCACGGGTGGATGGGATTGACTATGAGGATAATTTTGAACCAGTTGCAAGGTACTCATCGATTACATATGTCCTTGCACTCTCAGTGCAGATGGGGTGGTAGATACATCAGATGGATGTAAAGGCAACCTTACTCAATGGATTTATTGAGGAAGAAGTGTACATTGAGCAACCAGAAGGTTTTGAGACCTTTGATAGGGAGTCGCATGTGTGCAAATTCAAGAGAGCACTGCATGGGCTTAAGCAACCACCTCGTGCTTGGTACACCAGGATTGACAACTATTTAACCAAGTTGATCTTCACAAAGAGTGAAGCGGATGCAAACCTATATCATATTATGTTTGATGGTAAGATTTTGATTATTGTTATTTATTTTTATGATCTTATACTGACAGGTGATGAGCAGCTCATAACTTCTAGCAAAGAGTATCTTGAAAGAGAGTTTGAGATGGACATGGGGCACTTGCACTATTTCCTAGGCTTGGAATTATGGCAAAGTGATGGGGAGATATTTGTATCTCAGGGAAAGTATGCCAAGGAGATTCTGAGGAAGTTCCACATGGAGGGCAGAAAATATATGGAGACTCCTCTTGCAGGAAACTGGAGGAAGGAGGATTCTACTTCAAGTGAGGTAGTGGATGTTATTGTTTACAGGAAGCTTGTGGGTTCACTTATGTATTTGGGGAACACATGACCAGACATATGCTACATAGTTAACCAGCTTATTCAAGCTATGGTTAAGCCTACCAAGCTCTTTTGAAAGGAGGGGAAGCATGTCTTGAGATATCTCAGGGGCACTACAGAGTATGGATTATGGTACAGAAGGTCAGAGGGAGTGAAGCTTCAAGGCTTCACCAATGTAGATTGGGAAAGTAGTCCATCAGACAGGAAGAGTACATCAGGGGGCATCCTCAGAATAGGATCATCAGTATTTTATTGGTACAATAGGAAGCAGAGATCAATTGCACTCAGTTCAGCCAAGGAAAATTACATGGAATCTAGTCGGGCTACATGTGATGCCATCTGGATGAGAAAGATACTTGTTGGTTTGTTTGATAATTAGATGGATCCAACAGTGATACATTGTGATAACCAGAGTTGCATAAAACTCTTGGTTAATCTGGTATTTCATGAGAGGTCCAAGCATATTGATATCTGGTACCAACATCTTAGATATTGTATTCAGAGGTGCATTATGTTGTTGTAGTACATTCCCACGGAGGAACAGGATGCAGATATCTTGATGAAGGCATTGGCAAAGAGAAAATTCGAATACCACAGAGGTAGGATTGGGGTAGCTGATAATCCATTTCTTGTTGAGAGGGAGTGTTGAAAAGTCAACAAGAACATGTGTGTCTAATTTATTTTTCCCTTAAATAAATTAGACAATAAATTGTAATCTTATCTCATAACAACTTGTATTAGTTAACTAAGTGAGAAAGACTTACTTAGCTCAATAACTTCGAGTTGAGGGTCAAAGGTGAGGCATGTAGAGTGATTCTATTATTTTGGGGGTCGAGTTGCAGTTAATGCACTATTGTAGTGTGAGTTTAATTAGTTAACTCAAATTAATTGAGTTAAAATAAATTTAACTAGTTCTAACTGAGTGATGAACTAGTGAGAGGTCAAGTGAATTAAATTATATTTAATTCACAAGTAGTGATCTATAAAGTAACTGATGATTTTCTATTATTAGTTGCATGCATGTCAAATCTGATGAAGACCCAGTTGAGACAAAGGTTAAAGGGAAGATAAATATTAGTTGTATTATTAGCGAACTTCCTAGGTGTAGTTATAAAGCCACAGGATCCCCATTACGGATTGTGCGGTCAAGGAAGGTTGGAATTCCTATTTAATAGGGATTTAATTGCCTAGGGATTGCGTGAGCAAGGCAGAATTAAGGTGGGCAGGAAATTGGCTATGTGTTTGTCCAATCTTTCCTAGATCAGTGTGATATGATTTGTAGAGTGCATGAGGTTCTTGTGAGCAAGAACGCATTGTATTGTTTCATGATTCCTTGGCTTATTATACAATAAAGATAAAGGGGTTTTTAGTAGTTGCTTTCCCTAGGAAAATCTTGTGTTGTTCGATTTATTTACTTATTTCTCTTACTTGCATGTGATTGAGTAATCTTGATTTATATTCTACAAATATGGTAGAAGCATTCAGTATCTTGTTTTAGTACATTGCATGATCAGATTGAATTCATTGGTATAATTTTGACACAATAAATGCAGATCATTAGAAAAAATTTAAAGGTGTCACAGGATAGGAAGGAGACCTATGTGGATCAACATAGGGTGCATAAAGGGTTCCAAGTTTGGGAATATGTTTACTTGAGAGTTAGACCCAAGAAAATTTCCTTGAGTATTTGGTCATGTGCCAAGTTGGCACCATAATTTTGTCAGTATTTTGAGATACTTGAAAGAATTAGGCAAGTGTTTTATATGATGGCCTTACCTCCGTTAGTTCAAATCCATGATGTTTTCCATGTTTCATTTTTTAAAAGATGTGTACAAGATTATAATCATTTTGTTTATTGGTTTGTGCTACATGTGGAACCAAAGGGATATTTCTAGCGAGAGCCACCATGAAGGAGCCTCATGCTTTGAAATCGTGAAATAAAGCAAGTAAAATTACAATGGAGGCACTTTGAGCTTGACGAATGCACTTGGAAAATTGTTGATACTATGCGGGCATCATATCCATTTTTTTATGGTTGAAGCAAATGTATATGTATATGATTATAAATACTATATAGATTTGTATGTATAAAGCTCCAAGTGTAAGTACGTTTTTTTTCAGCATGTTTTTTGTATGTATTTGGACAAAGAACACCAAGGACATTGTTCCCCCAATGGGTATGGATTTGTGATCGCCTCGGTTATATTTTTCTTATGAATGTTACGTAAAAATTTCATGTATTTTGTATTTAAAAAAATATGGGGATAAGTACAGGACACAAATTCCAAGGACTGAGAATGGTGACTTGTTTTGGATGCTCAGTTTACTTGTTGTGGGAAAACTAGCTAGTTTTTGGATAGTCATTGAAGGACGGTGGTTGTTTTCATTAATCTGGTGTTTAAAATTTATGGACTGCAAAATAAAAGGACCCAGACCCATATTTTTCTTGGAAGAGGAACAAGACAAAAAGGATAAAAATTGAATGGGGTGGAGGTTGTGTGAGCATCTAGAAGAACGAAGAAGAGGATGTCAACGATAGAGGAAAATGTCGATTGGAAAAAGGGGTACATAATGAACGAGGAGAGTGCACATTTTTACACGAAGAATGAAAATAACTTATGGAATTACACCAACACCCTTAGAACAGAGGAACACACAATTTCACTGAGAACAATAAGCACATAGAGAGAATGCATAATTACTCTAAGAATAACAAGTAAGCTTAGTAAAACAACAGACAAAGGGGGGAAAGTTCATTTCGGATAGCACATGAAAAAAATAACGGGGCGACCTGTGCATATTGTGGGGAAGGAATTCGAAGGCACATTGCAACAATTTGGTGAGATTCTGGTATGATACAATGACCATAGGAAAATGCATACATATTTGGCCAAGTAGTAGTATCCAAAAGGATAAATCCTCTATAGTTGGTTTTGGATTCCAGTTTCCCTCGATTTATTATCTATCAAAAAATTTTAGGGTGGAGGTGCAGCCTTTAGATTCCATATAGGTTTTTTAACAAGTGTACAGTGGAGGCAGCAGGCCCCTTGATTTCTGGTGCATCTGATTGACTACTATTTCATTGGTGGGTGGAGGTGGGAGGAAATCTGGAATCCCTGTTTTAAACAGTAGTTAGTATTTAATCCCTAGAGTAAGCCATCTCAGTATATGGAATATGGCTCTAGGGTGATAGCTACAAGAGAGATCTAATTGCATCTCATCTACAATTAGGTGGAGAGTTGTTGTCCCTAACTCATTTTCCCATCTTTAGTTTAAATCCAAGATAAGTCTCTTCCTACATTATTTTTTTAATGAAGGTTTTTATTAATATTATTAGTTGAATAGTATTGTTTACATGAAAAATTATTGATTTACTGAGCTTAAAATTATGGAGGCTTTGATGACTGGGTTCTAATTGTTGAGTTTTCTACATTTTTATTTTCATATAAGAGACTATATATAGTGGATGTGTTTTCTTGTACTATGTGAACTAGTTATTATGTTGTTATGTTGTCAACCTAGCAAAACATTAGGCATTAATGCAAGTAAAATGACATAAATAACATTGGTTCTCGATCTTGAACATCACATTGAATCCTTGACGGTGTGAAGGCTTAATGGGCATGCATAGGAACTCAATGTTATCTTCACGGTAATGGCCTAACCATTGATGTCATTGGCATGAAAAATTATAAAGATATAATTGGATGAATATGGAAAACAAAATGAGAAACATTAAACACAAGTATATGAATTAATAACCACCCAATGTATCTTTGAAGTTGATCTATGAACTGAGGGATGAATGGTTTGGTTACATAATAGATATGTGTGGGAATAGAGTCTCATCCTCATGATACCGGTATGTTGTTGGTGCAATAAATATATGTGGTATAAGGACCTCATCCTAAGTAACGTAAAACACCTATAACTCTTATATTAATTGTTGCAGAAAAAATATGTGGTATAAGGACCTCATCATAAGTAACATAAAACACCTATAACTCTTATATTAATTGTTGCAGAAAAAATTTCATACATACCTACATAATTGTCATTAAAATTTTATTTTGTGTTAGGGTCCTTGCTTAATGTCGTATCTCTCAATCATGGCAATTTCCATAGTTACACTATGGTGATAATGACGATGGACCCTATTCACAATGGCGCTTAAATGTTAAACCATTCTCTAGGTCTATTTTGAGGAGATTCAGCCACACACAAGTCATAATTCACACAAGTACATTTAGTTTTTAAGGACATAAATATAATCATATGTATGTGTGTGTGTGTGTGTGTGTGTGTGTGTGTGTGTGTGTGTTTGGGGGGGGGCCATAATATATTGTATCGTGTAAGTGAAAAGAAGGCGTTGAGCCTTTACTTGGAAATTATAGTGTCAAATGGTCGGGCTTAGCCCCAAGGACCAAGGCCTTAGACCATGGAACCATACCTATAAGCACAGGAAGAACTACCCAAGTTGAATAGTCGCAATGCATCAAGTCGGGTCGAGAAAATTTGGGCAGAAGCGGTGGAAGCCAAAGGGAGGCGGGGCCAACCTCTGAGTCAGGCTAGATGGTCGGGGGTCAAACTCGATAGGGTGGAATCAATAGCATCAGGTGGATGGAAAGTCGACCTCTGAGTAGGGTTGAACCCTAGGTCAGAATTTCAGGGCCAGGGTTCCTAAATCACAATTGTGGTGGTAGCACTGACTTCCAACTATTGGTGGAGAGCACCCTTCCACATGGATGGTCGAAAATTGGTGAAGCTTTGTGTGTCTTCATAGCGGGTAGCACATTGGCAGGTTGTTCATCGATTTCACACAGTGTTTTGCAACCATTAGATTGGAAGAGGGTCGCGATGATGTATGTATATAATATAACGAGAGTCACACCAAGGATTAGTCTTTGTAGATGTGTGTAAACAATTCGAATGTGAATTTTTCCGATGTCAGACAGGGAGTTTATACACATGATACACACACACACACACACACACATATATAAGAAAACAAAAATCATGCATATTTATAGAGAATTAAAGCATGATTATTGTGACAACAGAGAGCACACGTAGATAGTAACTTGGTGGATTAGTACGTTTTCACATGGCCACCACATGGAGACCACGTGGCATAAAAAGGTAAGACATGATCAAATTAAACTAATAAAATTTAGAGAAGAATAGATTGTGACTTAGGACCCCAAATTGGGAAAAAAATTATGTCACCAAAAATTCCTCATTGAGACGAATGCAATGGCAACGTCTATTGTAAGTTTTGAGAATCTCGAAAGGAAGCCAAAAAAAAATAAAAAATTATTACCCCATTTCTCTAATTGCACTAGGGAATTTAGGTTAGCTAGTGAGCACTTAAGTGAGGGTAAAGTGGTGTGTTTACAATTCATATCTTGTGTACCTTTTTATGTGCTATGATTGGTAAATGTTTGTGATACTAATTTGAAAGAAAAAGTGAAATATTGATTCACCCCCTCTCTCAGTATTTCAAATAATTTGTATCAAAGCATTTTATTCTCATATAGCCTAATCATTGGAGGGAATATCGTGAACAAATATCTTATGGAAGGAATATCTTCAAGGAAAATTGTGTTATTTTATAGAAATTATTATCCATTATGGAGCACTTGCATGGAATTTTACTTGAAGGATTTAGGAGTGGATGGTTGGTTCTCCATTTTTAATGGAAAATTCCTAAAAATCCTCCAACTGATCCTGATGAGAAGATGTTGTTTAGCTGCAATTCAAAAGTTGGTCATGCCATCATAGGTGGAATATTGCTAAGAACTATTAAGACCAAGGTGATTACATGCACCATATCCAAAAAGTTTTGGGATAATATTACAACTCTTTATGAATGTGATGATAAGGTCAAGCAGGTCAAACTTCAAAAGTATAGAGCTTAGTTTGGAAATCTGAAAATGGATGAAAAATAAGATATTGCGACCTATTTACTCAGAGTAGATGAATTTTTCATGTCCATTAGAGGAATAGGAGAAGAAATTTAATATCCTTTGATCATAAAAAAGGTACTAAGATAAATTCCCTTGATATATTATGCCAAGTTATCTTCCATAGAATAAACAAAGGACTTGACCAAGATGAAAATGGAAGAATTACATAGAACCCTTACAACATAAAAATTGAGAATAAATACAAGAGATGGACAATCAAATAGAAAAGTGACTTTTAAAGCCGCGAAGAAGATAAGAAAAACATAACACAAGGTTGAACGAACTCTAGATAATCAATGACATGTAGAAGAAGTGAATTTCAACACGAAGCTAAAAATGGGAAATGCTAAACATGAAGTTACATTTTAAATCTTTCAATTATTGAAGAATATGCCATTATGCTAAGAGATGTCCTTTTGGGGAAAATAAAGGCTTCCATTAGAAAAATATTATTCTAAGGAAGACAATGGTTCCTTAGAAAAAAGTGATACAAAAGAAGGGGATGCAAGAGAATTTATCTTCATAAATCAAGAAACCAAAAATAATGATCATGTTGACAATGAGGTCATTGATTAATATGAATAAATAGAAGAACCAAACATGAAAAAGGATTTTTTGGGGGACTCAAAAATTATTCAGACACCAAACAAGAAGATGAATATCCTAAAGAAAAATTGAAGAAAAATGAAAAAGAAAATGCCAAGCTAGGAAAAAAAAAATTAGAGAATTGAAAATCCTACTTGAAAAATGTGATGAAGAAAGTATCTCTTTAAAGGTCCATCTTGAAGAAACAAAAAGGATTGAGGAAGTAATTAATATCTAAATGAAGAAGAAAGAATAAGACTGTCAGAAGCTTCAAGAGGAAGTTGTTTCATTAAGGATTCAAGTTGAAAATCTTAATAGTAACTTGGACAAACTCACTAATGTAGGATAAAATTCTCGGTTGTCAAAGACCATCAAGCGATAAAAACAGTATTGGTTATACAGTTACATCTTCAAGAAAGGAAAACATAATCTCCATGCCTATGAAGGAAGAAACTCAAAGGGAGTTTAGAAATCTTGGTACTTCAAGAAGTTATGTTGATCAACAATGGATTGAACCATCTCCAAGATAGAACAACTTTAGAAGATCATCCTACTCTCCCACGTATGAAAATATTTTCTTATCCATTATTAATCTTGTGGAAATTTTGGACATAAAGCAGTTCATTGTAAAATCAATACAAGAGGCAATTATTCAAGAAGCGGGAATGATTGTGTATTTTTAAGAAATGACCATAGATCAAGAAATGTTCATGATATACCAACAGAAACTACAACCCATTCGAACCACTAATGAATCAAAACATTGTATGTTGCAAGTGCAATAATATTGGTCACAAGGAAGAGGATTGTAGGCTTCTATAAAATGCTCCAACCATAAAAACATACAATCCAACTACGAAATGGGAAAGGAAAAAGAAGGAAGATTGCAATCTATCACTGATCACTAAAGACAAAGAATATTAATGGTACATTGACAATGGATGATGGAAACATATGACAAGAGATCAAAACAAATTTGTCAACCTGAAAAGAAAAAGCACCAATGTTGTGTTTGTAGATAGCTCATCTGTTAATATACATGGAAAAGGTGTAGTAACCCCTAGAAGTGAACATGTAAAAGAAGAAAATATTTTTTTCGTTTAGGATTTAAAGCACAATATTCTCAATGTCAAAAAAATGTCTGATCAAGGGTATAATATCTTTTTTTATTCCCAAAAATGCGAAAAAATTAGAGAAGAAGACTGATGAAAATTGGTTGCAACAACTACAATAAGACCAAACAACATATACATCCTAAACCAAGTAGAACAAAATAAAATTGCAGCAAATAAAAAGATACGTAGGGACAACAAATAAGGAAAGGATAAGAATAAAAAAGTCGTATTGAGTGCCATATGTTGAGGAGGAGAAATCTTATAGAAACAAGTCACCCTTTTCCATTGATGTCAAATGGGGAGAGAAAGGAAGTGGAGCATGGAGACAAGGAGAACATGAGGAAAAATGGAGCATGATGAGAAGGGGAGCATGAGATATGGAGAGTATGAATGTTGACATTAATGAAAAAGCGGGGGTATTTTGGAAGACATTGTCATCGATGTCAAAGGGTGAATAGGCTAGTAACATCATGAACTTGTTTGGTAATATACATGCAAAAATTAGTTTATTTTGATGCCAAACCACCTTATAGTGGTATCCCTTGTCATTCCACTTCATTTGATAGGTGGCACGCCATGTGATTCTCCACAATTGAGGAGATATCCTCTTTCAAAGTTGGAGCCCCCAAATTGTGGTCAAAATAACACAAAATGAGTGACATCTCTAGTCCAATATTTATGGCATAAAATTTAATGAAAAATATATTGAAGATCGATGGAAATATATGGGAAATGGATATTACAAGTCATTGAACCAAACAACCTCAAAAATGGGAGAATATGTAGTTGAAAATGATGTCAAAATGGGAATTAATGTTGGCCCATAAAATTGAATTTGTGAATTTAATTTGTAGGTCATAAGTTAGGTGAGATCCATGTATAAATGGAAATTTTGCCTTGTTTATGACACTCCTCCAAAATATATAGATACACCCTAGTCATGGACATTACAAGTCATCAATGTGTGCACCTGAATGAAGAAAATCAAGTACTCTGAGGCTTGAGATGTGTTTAATATTTGAAGAAGGAAGTCAAAAAACTAAGGTCCTTTGATTCATTTAGCCTATATTTCTATGGTGGCTTTCTCGTCAAGCTTTTAGGCCTTAACTGAGGCCAATACCATACCCTTCTTGACGACAAATATCATACCCCCTCTGAGGCACTTTTTTGGCCCTCTTGAGGCCCAATCGAAGGTCTGTTTAGCACCAATTCTTAAGGCCATTGTCTAGTTTTCTGAGGACATTTATGAGGTGGGTTTGAAGGTCATTATAAGACTTATCATTTTTCCTTCCTGGGGATTGAATTGATGTTAAATTTGAACCATTTATGAGGAATTGTTTTGTACCATTTTGAGGCCAATCGGAGATAGCTTTCTAAGGAATGATTTAGCCTGTTCTGAAGTAGAACATCAACTCCCCTTGTGGCATGATTTAATACATTCTTTGATTTTTGGTGAAGTTTGAGGCATATATTCAAATTCCAAAGGTTGAGGTCTGAGTTCTAAAGTTGAGAAAGTATGATGCATATTTCAACCTACCTCAAGTATGTTCCTGAGGCAAAATATAAGCCACATCTGAAGAATACCTAAGACTATCTTGAAGTATTTCATCCTATAATTTCTTGACTGTAAGTGCATAATTTTATTTTCTTTTTTGAAGTAAAATTCAAGGAGAAAATTTTGGATGTACAAGACTACGAAAATTCCTTATCCAAGATATATTGAGGTATGTTTAGAGGCTCTTTTCAAGAAATAATTAAACCTATACAAGAAACCATTGAAGAAGATAATGGAACAGTGCTAAGGACAAACTCAAGGCATATTTAGAAGTAAGGAAGCACTTACACAGTCGTAAAGTTATATTATAGTATTGATGACCTAAGGTATCAAAAATAATCCTTATTTTATTGGATTGTGTTTATTGATTGCATTTAAAATTCAACGACTTGCGAATTGGACATGGCAAAGGGAATATTTGAAGGTGTAACTATTTTAGAAGAAGATGGCAGTGTTTGAATGATATTTTAGGTCATTATTTTTGGTATGGGAGCCCAAGAGTTTTTATTTATCTTTTATTCTAAAGGGTGGTAGGGTGTTGTTAGGAAAGGAAATTGTAGCTTCCTTCAGGAGGTTGTCTCCTCCTTCTAGTGGGAGCATGTAAACCAAGGGTTGTAGCTCTTCCAGTTGTAGCTGGTAAATAGGAAATTATAGCTTCCCTCAATATATATATATATATATATATATATATATATATATATATATATATATATATATATATATATATATATATATATCCTTTTGATTTTTTGTGATTGATAAATGCTTGTGATACTAATTTGAAAGAATTGAAATATTGATTCACCCCCCAGTCAGTATTTCTGATAGTAACATATCTTAATTCTGTTTTCTAAATCTTTGTATGTGACTTATGATGATCCCTTAAAACTTAAGGCTTCAAAAAAATGTTTGCACTCCAAATTTTTTGTTGGTGAATCTCTTTTGCATAAATATTCCTTCTTCTCTTTGTATGAGAAATGAAATAAATTTTAGATTTTTCTTTTATAAACACAATTAAAAAATTGAAATATATTTCTATTTTTTTGAATGTATTGAAAAATGTTTGAGTCAAATAGGAGAAAGATTGAGATGAGAAATATAATGATGTCACATACCTAAAATATATCCTTTGTAAATTTCTATGTGACCTACAGTAATCCCTTACAAATTTGGCTCTTCAAATAAATTTACCCACTCCAAAGTCATTTCTAGTAAATCTATTCTACAAAAATATTCTTCCTTCCAACATTTTCCAAAATAATGAAATAAAAATTATAATAATTTATAAACACACATTTATAAAAATAAAATTCCTACTCATTTTTCATCGTACATTTTGGTACATCGATGATTACTACATGCATTGATTTTTTTCACTTACTTTTAAATGCATTAAATGATGTAATGTGCACTAATAAATATTTTCAATACAAAGTGCGCTTCTAAAAAATTTAATTGAAAACAACACATCAAAAAATTTTGGAGCGTTCGTTAAGAATCCTCAAGCAAATTATGAAGGAGTTATAGGATCCTCGAAAATACATTTAAAAACAATAATTTTCATTGAAAAGCTAATACAGGTGGATATTAGTGGTCATCCACCTATTTTGTTTGTAAGAATATTTAAGTTCTTTAATATTTATGAAATGAAGTATTATTTTTGTTGCATCTATGTATTTATGGTTATATCTATATTATTTTTCATTCTTGTATAAGCTCGAATTGGTGGTATCAGCGATGTCTGACCTTTCTCTGCTTTTTCTTTGCATGTCCCCAACCAGGTTAGGGTATAAGGAGTTAGGGCTCGCATTGGTTGAACCTTTGCAATCACAGCCTCGCTAACCTTGATGGCATCCCATGGTGGAAGAAAAGAAAGATGAGGGAGTAGGAGATCCTTCCAAAATATTTCTCGAAGAAGCCCTCGAGTGATAGAGGAACAAAATGATGGAAAATTTTTCCCAGATCCATCGGTGGATTCCAACAAGTGATGCATCTTCATTTGGAAGTCACTCTGGAGGTGCCACTCCCTTCAAGGTACAATTCAACTTTGACATTCCCATATTTGAAGGCCAAATAGATGCAGATGTCATATATAGATGGTTAAATGTTTTGGAAGGATATTTTTTAGTTCATGATTTTTTCAATAGGGAAAAGATTACTTTTGTGCTCCTCAAAGTCGCCCCCCATGTCAAGGACTGGTGGTAAACCTACTGAAAAATATCAAGGAGCAATATTACCCTATGGGGAGCTATGAGGACAAGTACATATAATGGACTACGTTGTGGCAGCAAAGGGATCAAGATGTGCATGAACTGATGTATCTATTCCATACCATGCGCACAAAGTTTGGTATCAAATATTTGGAGAGACATCTGGTCCTTAAGTACCAAATTTTTTTGCACAGATAAATTCAGGAGGAAATTTATTTCCTCGACATCTCCTCACTTGGTGCGGCATACCGATATGCTGCGAAGATCAAGCAGAAAATTAAACAAGAGAAGCAAGACTTTGGATCTGCGAATCTAAAGCAAGGGAAAGGCACCCAGAAAAAATCCAAGGTGGGGCGACCCAGGGCAACCCATTGAATCCACAAGCAAATAACAACATTGTGAATACAAATAAGGACACGGGAAAGTGGTGTGAGTTCCATAAGAGACCCACTCACAACACAAGTGAGTTTTGGGCCAATGAATCACTAGTGGTCGAGCTGAAGACTTATGAATCAAATGCATGCTCTAAATATGAGTCAGAACCTAACAAGGGGAATGAAAAATGGAAGAAAATTATTGACGCAGAGCCCAGTGCCACCGTTTCCGCCACCAATATCCAGAAGGATGATCCCAAAGATCCAGAGGAGGGGGAGCGCCTCTTCCACTCCCAGATGTGGGTGAATGTATCTCTATTATAGTTCATTGTTGATAGTGAAATCCAAAAGAACTTCATTTCAGAAGAGGTAATGAAGCAATTGGTTCTATCGACTACAACACACTCACAATTGTACACCATTGGGTGGCTTCACCAAGGATGAGATATTTGCGTCAGCCAGTAGTGTCGCTATCCCTATATATCAAGCCCTTCATAGATGAGGTATTGTGTGATGTTTCTCCTCTTGAATTTTTGGATGTAATATTAGGCCAGCCATACTTGTGGAAGCGACATGTTGTGTATTACTCTAGGCATCGCATTGTTATTATTACTTTGGGAAACAATTTGTACATGATACCAGAGATATCACTGCCTATTTTCATCTCTTTGATCATTGCGAATCAATGCAGTAAGCTCAATTCACAGGCCGGAATTTTCCTTATGATTCACCCTCAGGGAAAGAAGAAGATTGTGGCCACGGCCTCCATATAGGTCTCCTCCGCATGGTAGCACCATATGAATAAGGTCATGGAGGAGTACGTGGACATATTCACCTCAACCATAGGGATACCTCTACATTTTTAGGTCAAGCACTCCATTTATATGACCCCAGATGTGTTGTTGTCCAATGGACCAATCTATCGATGCTTTGTTTTGGAGAAAGATGAAATCAAGAGGTAGATTCAGGAGTTGTTCTAGAAAGGGCACATCAGGCCAATTTCGTCACTTTGTGGGAGCCTGATCATGTTGGTACAGAAGAAGGATGAGACCTGGAGACTCTGTATTGACTATCGAGCACTGAACAAGATCACTGTCTGGAATAGGTATCCAATCCCACATATTGATGACCTTCTGTACTAGCTCAAGGGGGCCAAATATTTCAGCAAGATCAAATTCAAGTCCAGGTATCACCAAGTACCAATCAAACCCTCTGATATGTGGAAGATTGCCTTCAAATCCAAGGAGGGCCTTTTCGAATGGCTGGTCATGCCTTTCAGGTTGACGAATTCCCCTGCAACCTTCATGAGGTTGATGGAAGATATATTGCAAGCCTTCAACAACTCATTTGTAGTGGTGTATTTGGATGACACCCTGATCTTCAACCAGAGTTGGGAAGAGCACCTCTGCCATATTCGAAAAATCCTCCAAACTCTGCGACAACACAATTTATGTGTCCAATTTGGAGAAATGCACTTTTGGTATGACCCAAGTTCAATATCTGGGGTACATCATTAATGAGCGGGTTGTGCATGTGGACCCAGCCAAGAAACAAGTCATTCAGGATTTTCCATCCCCAACCACTCTAATATATCTCTGCAACTTTCTAGGTATTACCAATTTATACAATAGGTTCGTGTTTGGGTTCTCTCATATCACTTGGCCTTTGAGCCAAGTCACCAGGGGTAGAGCGAAAGAAAATTTATTTTGGTCTGAATCCCAACATAAGGTGTTTTGCGAGTTGAAGCATCGCCTTTGCTCTGTACCAGTGCTCACATTACTAGAACTACAACAACCATTTGAGATCGAGACAGATGGTTTTGACTATGCTATTGGTGCACTTCTTGCTTAGCAGGAGCATCCAGTGGTATGTCACAGTGATACACTTTCAGACACATTCCGAAAGTATCCCACCTATGAAAAAGAGATGTATTCCATTTTGTAGGCGTTCCAATAATGGAATAATTACATTCTGGGGAAGGAAAAAATCATGCACATAGACCACCAACCCCTGCAGTTCATACAAACTCAAGGGAAGTTGTAGAACAATTGCCATCAGAAATGGTCCACATACTTGCAACAGTTCCACTTGAACATTAAGTACAAGAATGGCATCACCAATAATGTTTCAAACTGCCTCAGCTGACGACCGGTCATGGAATTTACCAGTGTTCTCGACTCTCTTATGGGCACAAGACTTCAAACTGGCCGCATCTATATAAGAGTGATCTAGAATTTATAAACACATACCATACACTCCTTGTAGGAAAGAAAGCTCCAATTTTTTAACTCCATGATACATTGTTATGTCACCTAGGACACCTGTGTGTTCCTTCAAGAGAGTGTGCCAAGATTATTTTTGAGTCACACTACAGTCAGTTCGTTGGGAAATTCAGAGTAGAGAAAAAAATCGCAGTGCTACAAAAGTATTTTTATTGGTCGAACCTTCGACAGGATGTTGGGAAGTACATCATATCCTGCACTTCTTGTGCCATTTTCAAACTGACCATCAAGTAGGAAGGCCTATATAATCCTATTCTTATTCCTAGTCGACCTTGGGAATCCATATCCATATATTACATGTCGGTCCTCTCTTAGACTAAGCATGGAAACGACTGTATTTTTGTGGTCGTCGACAGATTCTCTAAGATGGCCATTATGGAGGCCTACGAGAGGAGTATCACAACATAAGCCACTGCTATGATCTTATTTGAATGATTATGGGTACACTTTGTGATCCCACACTCCATTATCTCAAATCAGGAAATCAAGTTCCTAAGTACATTTTTTTCAAGTCTCTGGTCAATGTTGGATACCAATCTCACTAATTCCACATCTTTCCCCCCCAAACTGATGGCCAAACAGAGGTCGTCAATAGGAAGATCGTACACATTATACGCATGTAAAACTCGAATCATCTTCACACATGGGACGAAATCATCCCTTATGTAAAGAAAAGATACAATAGATCTCTCCATATCTCAACTAGACACAAACCCTTTTAGGTGGGGCTAGGATTCTAGCCACTATGTCCCATTGATGTGGTCATACCATTTGCAGCTACTCGGGAAGCTTCAACCCATGTCTAGTTTGAAACCGATGAGGCTAGCAAATTCATTGAGTGAATAAAAAACATCCGCCAGCAGGTCCCTGACATATTAGTGAAATCCAATGCTAATTAAAATCAGTGTCATGATCAGCATCGGGTGCCACACATGTTCCTAGTGGGCGACAAAGTTTGGCTACATTTGCAGAAGGAGCACTTCCTTGGGCCCCACCGTAAGCTTTGGTTTCTCTGATATGGGCCATACACCATCACCAAGGTTGTAGGGGACAATTATTTAGAGCTCATCATTCCATCATTCCTTGGCCTGCACCTAGTGTTCAATGTGGACTGCCTTTAGCCATACTTTTCACCATTATTGGACACATCCGACATTGCAGAAAAAATCACACCTGTAGAGCTAAACCCTGACTACATGGAACATTCCACAACTAATGGGATCATGGACATGCAGATCAACAAAACTCTCCAGAAAAATATCCAACTATATCAGGTAGTCAAGGCTAGCCAAACCTACACCAAGGCAAGTAGCTCACTAGTGACCAAGTTCAGCAGAAGTTTCCCCATCTCATGGAGGCACTCAATGCAATGGGTACCATTTCTTCCTAAGGGTGGACGACTGGTTTAGGTGGATATTGGTGGCCACCCACCTATTCCACTTGGACCCCAACGATTTTTTCTTTTATTTTTTCATTTTCCTTAATTGTAGCACAATTTACTATTTTTGGGTCCTGAACTTCTGGAGCCATTTTGAAGCCCTAAATGACATTTTTTTGGAAAATAGGAAAACATGATTAAACAACTAATTATGGTAGCCAAAATTTATATTCCTCGAATATATATTTCTAATGATATTTTGTGTGTGTCAAATGGAGATCGTTTGCCAAAGTTACGACCCCGGGAAGTTGATGTACCAATTTACCCCAACGGGGCCCACATTATTGGTGATTCATCTCCTAGGGTTATGTTTTTGGATGTTTATGGTTTTCCATTGTTTCTGAATAATAAATATTCCTTTCACCTTCAATGTAACACATTTCATAGGCATGTAAATACCACATCTCTTCTCAAAGATAAGCTTCCATCTCCCGAGCTAGTTTATTTTCATTATGTTTGTAAGCATATTTCAGTTTTTTAATTAAATGAAATGAATTTTTATTTATGTTTCATCTCTGTATTTATGGTTATATATGTATTTTTTTTGTTCATGTCTAAGTTCATATCAAAAGCTTCATGGAATGAAAATTAGGATTGGTCGTTGATCCCTCATGTTGTAGCATTGTCATTGGATATTGACACACAAGTATCCTAAATCAAACTTCCTTGGGTTCCAAGTTAGTACAAATATTTCATCTCAACTGAATCCAATATTTGGATCCTCTATTGACAGTGAAGGCCAAACCCACTCTTTCTATATATCATTGATTTCTACTTTTCATAATTAGGACTTGGGTTTCTACCTATCGTAAGATGTTGTAGACCTAAAATAATAAGTTAAAACACATTCAGTTTATGCGAGATCATTCCTTAATAGAAAAAAAATGGATATGGACGAATGAAGAGGAATTGATCTGGTGGATCTAGAAAATAGTAATTCTAAAGGCCAAATCAACTTTGAACTAGGATAAAAAGGTCACTTCCTAGTTATTTTTGTTAATCTAGAAGATATAACTAGAGTCTTTGAAAATGACCTCTACTTCTTTAAATCTGCAATCCTATACTTCCATTTTTGGATAGAGATATTCATCCTAGGATAGGATTAGTTCTTACTTGCACTAATATGGATTGGGCCCTTTTAGCTCCCAAAATAATTTTGGTACAAGAAACCCTAGAAGGAATAGTAAATGGTCTTTTCCACTTCATACAAACATCTAAAGAAACTAAACAAGGTAGATATATGTATTATGCTCAAATTTGTTTTTATATGAACTTTTCTTATCCCCTTCCTACATCCATTGACATCACTTATTAGGACATTGTGTAGAAACAATCCATTTACATACATTATATTCATACACAAAAAATGTCTTTAATATGGCCATTTGTTTAAATATTTCCCTCTTAATATTTTGATCTCTGCTCCTAATCCTCCTCCCTCAAAATATCATAAGGGTTTTGAAAATCCCCCTCTAAGCATAACAACCCCAAATCCAAATCTTCTCAAACCTTAGAAAAAAAAATCAAAACCCATAATAGCTTTGAAACCATGGCTTCTCTTGAATATTTTTTTTCATCTATACCTTTGGATATTTCTCTACCTTATAAGCCAAAATAATTCTCTAAAACATCCCCAATGAAATCCCAACCCAACCAACCAAAAAGAACTAAAAAAAAATTCCTCTAGTTTAGTAGCAACTGAAGCAATACTAAAAAATTATATAGATATAAATGAGTAAGAGGCAAAAGAAGATATGGAAAATAATACTTTGTATATTCCTAGAATAGCGAAGACATGTCAAGGGAAGGATATTATATCTATTCAAAAACATCATGTCCATATCCTTCACAAGGAATTTTTCAAGTCCATGACTCAATGATCCCTTAATCCCTTAGGTACAAATAATGCATCTCTCAATTTAGGCATCCAATTCAATTATTTTAAAGATTCTCCTGAAACCTCAAAAGAGGTAAAAATGGGAAGATGAAGTAATAAACACCTCCTTCAAGAGTTGGGGGAAATATTAATCAATCAATGAAGAATACCCCTTATGAAAAAGGCATTTTCCTTTGGTCACTTTAATTTCGAATGAATATAATTTCTTGAAATATAATAGGTCTTAATTGCAAAGGAAATAAAAGGATTCTCAAAAATAGAATCTGCAAGGATCAAACAACAATAAGGACGATTTAGGAATACAAATGCACCAATGAAAATATATCGATGATAGCTTTCCCTTGATTAATATCGATTGGATGATTATATTTTTTTCATCCATCTTGAAAATTTTAGAGTGGAAAAAGTGGAATCAACTCACAGAACCATTTTTATCGATAAGACCCAATTTGACAAATTGGGGTCTGAAACCTTTCTAGAGCAATTTGAGGAATTGAATGGAATTATTTTGGGTAAAAATAATTCACTTAAGTACAACACAATTTTTAGCTATTCTACACATTGATACCTTTCCAATGGCACAATAATCACCTCAATCAAAGTCTGTATGCAAAATTTATGCCACTCAGAATTTGACCTTCCTGTTTTGACCACCATGATTTGAGAGGATTCCACGTCAACCCCCATTATTAATGAAAATGGGGCTAGCGACATGATCATGATGAAGAACGCTCTAGGAGAGTTAGTATTATAGATCTAGGTAAGAGTCGAAGGATTCAAACCTAACCACTAGTAGGAAATCATGTTGTGTTATAATCAAGCCACTAGGAGGAAAAGGGGTTCAATTATATTCAAGGAATTTCATTCCATAAATGAGAAGGGTATCCTAATATTGGATAGGGAAATATAAAACACAAATTATTTTTTCACTATAGAGTTCCATGGGCCATAGGCCTCATTTATTTGTACTTACATCCATTTTCCATTTATAGAAAGAGAGGAGAGTAGCATCACCTTCCAATTGAGTTTTCTCTTGAAACAGTTTCCCAAGTTTTATCTTATTTTACTTTTTGGTTTGTGATTTTTATTTCAATTTTTCTCCATTTTCTACATAATTATAATTTACATCAATACACTATAAATAGTAATTTACATATCCAAAAATCTAAGGAGACATAAACCCTCATAGTGTAGATTTTAGATTTAAGCATAATTTTATCAAATATATCACGTGAAATATCCAATGTAATATCCATGGAAATTTACAAATCATATTGGTATTAGATCATACTTCTCTAGGTATATTGTGGGGAGTCGCGGGGTATCTATATTGATTTAGCAAAATGTCACAAAATCCTAATCATGTCCGATGAATATATGAATAACCCTCATGATCCTGCAAAGGAGAGGTTTGTGTAGTTGGAAGAACAAGTTATAGATATAAACCATAATGTGATCCTTCTCATGGTATCCCTAGTTAAAAATATTATATTGGTTGGATCATATGGGAGTTCTAACATAGGCGCCCGGTCAAAGGGGAGATCAGGAGATCAAGAAGAAATAAAAATGCAGTCAAAGAAAGAAGCTGAAAATATCAAACTAATTTGAGTGTCATGAACCATTCACAATCCATATTCAAAATGGAAGTAGAGGTTGACATCAATTTGTATCAAGGTGAGATTTATGCTCTAAAGTTAAATCATTAGTTGTAGCTACTAGAATTTTATTTTAATTTTCATCATATAGAGGAAGAATAGAATATTTCATTTTTTCAAATGAAATTAGAGGTTCATGACCTAACCTAATGTGAAAGCCACATGGATACCTTGAGGTTGAATGGAACTCCTCTAGGGACTGCCTAGGAGGATTTAAAAAACCTCAGAAGTCACAACTTTACCCCATCAAGTATGTCAAGGAACAGTGGATTTGGTTGCATTACTTCAGGTAATACTAGGAGGAAAGTGTGCATGAGTACTCACATAATTTAGGAACATGGAGATAATGTTGGGTATCTGTCAAAATAACCTATACATACTCCTCAAGTATCTGGGGGTATACATATCCATTTGTATAATAAAGTGGTGATGTTCAAACCTATATTGGTATATGAGGCTTGTATACATGCATAGTTCTTAGAGAACAGAGGCTAAAAGAAAAGGAAATAAAGTGGGTCAAAACAAAAGGAGCACTAGGGTGCTTCTAAGGAGGGGAAGAAGAACTGGAAAAGGGGGAAGAAAAAAAATATGTCAACCACAACATACCAGTGTAAACATCCTAGAAGCCATTGTAACATTGATGGTCATACAAAAGATAAGTGTTGGAAGTCACATCCAGAGCCTAATCTGAATAATAGAATGAAATATGCAAAGAAGAAGAACCTTATATCCACTAATTCAAGAAAATAGGTTTAAATAATATTGGATGTGGATAAGAAGATCGTTTATCCATAATTTTACAAGGAAATGAATCTAATTAGCCTTCAACAATAAGAAGAGACTGAAAAGAATAGATTCTTCCATATAAAGATACATGTTAAGAAGATAAATATTGATGCTTTGTTCAAATTAGGATCACAAGAATTTCTCATTGCAACAGAGTTGGTCAAAAAATTGGGATTGGAAGTTAATGATCATTCAATCCCATATACATTAGGATGAGTAAATAAGAATGCATAAATAAAGGTAAGAAAAAAATAAAAAACATATTTGCTTTCAGTTCTAATTTT
Organism: Pinus albicaulis; assembly: GCA_034641835.2. Classification (NCBI taxonomy): domain Eukaryota; kingdom Viridiplantae; phylum Streptophyta; class Pinopsida; order Pinales; family Pinaceae; genus Pinus; species Pinus albicaulis. The sequence goes on from CM076579.1 coordinate 518,964,235, forward strand.
ATTGATGAAGTAGAAATCGATGTAGTTCCCCTTGATGTATGTGGTCTGGTATTTGGAATTCCTAATATGTACTTGTGGGATGAAATATTCATGCAAACTTCTAACCACTATTGCCTCATCAATGGTTGGGAATAATTCAGCATCAACGTGCACAAGGGAAAGTCCAAAATTATGTTGGGAAGTGCCAACCAAGCCAAGAAGTTGATCAGTTCTAGTAAGAAGTATGATTTACTATTAGATAACATTTTTGGGATTTAACTACGTTAAGTAAGCCATTCATCTATGACTATTTCCATGAGAGGTAGTCGTAACTGACTAATTTCTCATGATTTTTTAATAGTCCACTTAGCACTCATTGCATTGGGTGATACTCACTAGGATGAAGAGGTGGGATTTAAGCTAGTGAAATTAATCACATAGTGTCAATCATCACTTTCAGGTCTTGCACTCGGTAACCAGGACTTCCCAGGAGGTCACCCATCCTATAACTCCTCTGGCTCAAGTGCACTTAAATATGGATTTTTCCCCATAGTCAAGCCCACTTAGCTTGCTACCCCATTTGCAAGCTAAGTGGGCTTGATTGTGGGGAAAAATCCACAGTTAAGCGTGCTTGAGCCAAACGAGTTCTAAGATGGGTGACCTCCTAGGAAGTCCTGGTTACCGGGTGCAAGCCCCAGAAGTGATGATTGACGCTATGTGATTCATTTCACTAGTTTCAATCCCACTTCTTCACCCCTATGAGCATCACCCGATGCAATGAGTGCTAAGTGGAATATTCAAAAATCATGAGAAATTAGTTAGTTACGACTACCTCTCATGGAAATATTCATATATGTATGACTTACTTAACGCAGTTGAATCCCAAAAATGATATCTAATATAATGCACTGCAGAAAACCCTCATACTTGATTTATTATTTTAAGAGAAAATAAGACTGCAAAAGAGTTAGTGAGAGAAAATTCATCTTTGGAGTGGTGTACTAATAAAAAGAAACAATAATTGGAAGAGTTTCTACAAGAATTCAAAGAGGTTTTCAAGAAGCTTAAAGGACTATTGTCTAAGAGGGAAATGGAGCATGAGATGTAGCTATTGTCTAACTACCCATTTTCAAACATTAGGTTGTACACGCAATCTATTATAGGAAAAAGTGACGCAATGAAGCAGTTGCAGAAGCTACTAGAACAGAGTTTCATTTGATCGAGCACATAACCATGTGGGTCACCCATCATCCTTGTGCCAAAGAAGGATGGGTCTTGGTATATATGTATAGATTACATGTCATTAAAAAAAATATGCTCAAGAACAGGTTCCCCCTTCCCATAATAGATGGTCTATTGGATCAACGACAACAAGAAAAATATTGCACCAAAGTGGACCTAAATTCTGGATATCACCAAGTTCGAGTCAAAGAAGAAGACCCTTGAAGTACCATCTTCAAAACTATGCAAGTTTTATATGATTGGTTAGTCACGTCGTTTGGCCTATGTAATTCACTAGCTATGTTTATGAGGTTAATGAATGATATATTGTTCCCTTTTACATATTCATTTGTTATTGTCTATTTGGATGATATGATGATATATAGTGCTACTTGAGAAGAGCACATATCACATTTAATGCAAGTGCTAGAGACCTTAAATAAACACCAAATTCTAGAAAATATCAAGAAGTGTGAGTTTGTATAATATTATTTGGTTTATCTAGGGTTTGTCATAGATGGAGGAGAGTTGAAAATAGATCCTACCAATATAGAGACCACCATGAAGTGGTTAGTGCCTACTAATGTTTCTAAGGTTGGGAATTTCATTGGGGCATCATAGTACCCAATGGAATTCAAAGCTTTATTTTCAACAATAGCAGAACCACTCCATGCCATAATAGTGAGTGGCTAGAGTTTCCATTGGGAAAAGAGTTAGCATAGGGCCTTTGAGAACCTAAATAAAAAGATAAATTAAGCACTAGTTCTAGCATTACCAAACTTGCAGCTACCCTTCAAAGTGTTGATAGATGCAAGTGGGTATGTTATGGGAGTGGTCTTGATGTAGGGAGGAAGGCCTATATGCTACCATTATGAATTTTTTTATATGGTATTTCCCAACTACCCTACTTATGACAAGGATCTCTAAGCCTTGGTGCAATATATGAAGAAGTGGAAACACTATCTGATGGGAAAGGATATAGTAATCCACATTGATCACAAACCAACTAGGAATTACAAGTGAATGGGTTTTTTACAACCATTTCATTAGTGATCAAGTATAAAAAAAGGCCACAAAACCAAGTTGGTCAACATGTTGTCAAGGCCACCCACTTCAAATATTGTAGCTTTGGGAACTCTAATGCACATGAAGAAATCAACCCATGATGCATATAGAGCACTATATTCCAAGGATGAGGACTTCAAGGATTTATTTCAATGGTTTCAAAGCAAAAATCATGTGCATGATGGTGATAACATAGTTGATTACCATCTCTAGGATGGGTTACTCTAAAAGCTACATAAGTTATATGTTCCTAAAGGTGAGCGATTATAGTTGATTACAGAGGCTCACACCTCTAAGGTTGCAGGGATATTTGGTGTAGGGAAAATAGTGGCCAACTTGAAAAGGTATGTGTATTGGCCCAAGATGCAAGAATAAGTCGCTAGTATCATAAGAGAATGCATGATTTCTTGTACTAGAAAACCTAGTATTAATAAATAGGGTCTATATAATCCCTTTCCTATACCCACTCGTCCTTGGGAAATAATTACCATGGAATTTTTGGTATACTTACCAATTACCAAGAAGGAACTTGAATCTCTATTCACAATAGTTTATATGTCTAGCAATATGTGTGTTATAATTCCCTGTAAAAATAATATTAGTGGGAAAGAATCAATGGACTTTTTCTTTGGATAGGTATCCATGCACTTTGGGATACTAAGGAGCATCATTTTAGAAATGGACACATTATTTCTCATTTCATTTTGTACTACATTGTGAGATAAGATGGGAATGAAGTTAAAAATACCTACAACATTCCATCCACGTACAGAGGGGCGAACAAAATTATTCAACAAGACTTAAGTGTAGCTTTTGAGAGGGTATAATCAGAAGCATCTAAAGACCTGGGATGAAAACATGGTATATGTAAATCACTCTTATAATAGATTAGCCCACACTTCTACTGGTATGTCCCCATTTGAAACTTGTTTTGGATACTCTCCACCTTCACCTTTCAATATTTCATATGGGAAACAAGGAAGAGTGAGGGAGGATCTCATAGGGGATGCCTTTGTAGAAATATGGTGATAGAATTAAAAATGCTCGAGAAATTTAATATAAATCAAGAGGCACAGTTCTACTCTACTTATTTGCGGAAATTAATTCAGAATTTAGAACAACAATCATAAACATGCATCAATCACATAAAAAAGTACACAGATTTATTTAGGGGAAACCAACTCATAAAAACCCCTTAAGTTTTCTTTCATTAATCATATGGATAGAGAATGTATTACAATTTCTTGCTTACTATGAGCTCAACCTGCAAGTGAATAACCTATTTCTCTACTCAATGAGAAGCTCTGACCTATACTTAGTCAATTTCTACCTTTTCTTGAGCCCTTATTTCCTTGTGAAAATCTTGAGTAATTAGGCCCTTATTTTTTAGGAATTTTCCTCTAATTGATTTCAAAATTCCCAAGTTTGATCCTCTGGTTGCATGCAACACATGTACACTCAAGACTAGTTTATAACTGATGTTACACTTTTTTTGAATCTCCACCATAGCTAAGGAACTCGAATTCCTTGCATTCACTAGCTACTTTGAGCTGATTGATCAGTTAATTGGATAATCATTTAGTTAGATTTTTGTCCCACTACACAACTGACCTCCAACTAGTTCTATCAATAGTTAGAACTTGTTTAACTTAATACAACTAGAAATAATTGAATTAGATTGCTACAAATTAGAAATCACACATGCATAACTAAACTCCAAACCCTATAAATCAAATTTATTGCACTAACTAAGTGACAATATCCATTTCATCTCATTAAACTGCCTCCAACTTGTCTACTGATGTGGAAATTTGAATTTTCTCAAGTTGACCAAGGAAAAGTCAAATTGAGACTTTCTTGCTACATTTCTCAACACTCACTATTAGAAAGAAATGGATTTTCAACCACCCCTATCCTGCACCTGTGGAATTTGAAATTCCCTCTTGAAAAAGCCTTTATCAATATGTTAGCATCTTGTTCCTTTGGCGAAATTTATTGTAGAAACATTATCCTCCTCTGCACACAGTCTCGTAAATGATGATACCATATATCTATATGCTTGGATCGATCTTGAAATACCATATTCTCAAAGAGATTAATGAAAATCTGATTATCACAATAGTTAAACGTTGGATCCATCTCCTAACCAAATAGTCCCACACATATCTTTCTCATTCATATCACCTCACATGTTGTTTAACTTGCACCAACGTATTCATATTCTACCGATTTGAGTGCCACATACCTCTGCTTCCTGTTGTACTAATAAATTGCTACGGACCCAAAACTGAAAATTCCACCTAATGTGCTCTTTCAGTCGAATGGACTTCCTTCCTAATCTGAATCTGTGAAGCCACATAGCTTCACTCCCTCTTTATATTTGTGCCATAATCCATAGTGGGTAGTGCCTCTCAGGTACCGTAAAACATGCTTAGTTGCCTTCCAATATAATTTGGTCGGCCTAACCATAACTTCGCTTAGTTGGTTGACTGCATAGCACATATCTAGTCATGTATTCACAAGATACATCAGTGAACCCACTAGCTACCGGTAAATGGTAGCATCAACCTCTTCACCTGAAGTGCATTCTCCTTCCTCTAGTTGGTCGCTAGAGGTGTCTCTGTGGGATTACAACTCTCCATGTGAAATCTCTACAGTATCTTGGTGGCATACTTGCCTTAATACACAAGAAATTCCCCATCACCTTTCCATACTTCCAAGTAGAGGAAGCGGTGCATGGGACCCATGTCTTTCATCTCAAATTACCTTGCAAGGTCCTCCTTGCAAGATGTAATCAACTACTCATCACCTGTCAATATTAAATCATCAAAATATAAAACAATGATAGTAAATTTACCTTCTACTAAAATATGATAGATTTTAATATCTTCTTCACTTTTGGTGAAGCCCAATCCAGCGAGATAATTGTCGATCCTGGTGTACCAAGCTCGGGGTACATGTTTGAGACTCTACAATTCTCACCTTAGTATTTTTTAGTGTCATTCAGTTATTTCTATCACCAATTATTAAATGGGCTCTTTCAAAAAAAAAATTAGGGTGTCGAGTCAATATGGTTTCAGTAGGTGTTCAAATAAAAAGTTGGTCATTGGCTAGTGTGTCTAGGTTTGATTACTACTCCTTTCAAAAATTTCATGTGCTCTTCATTTTCGTCATTCAGTTGGATGAGTCATTATTGAAAAGTCTCCATTATCATCTTATTCATACTACCATGGTCACCATTCAGCTCATTTCATGACATGTCACCATTAGGTCTTACAGTCAAATCCATAAAAATCTGTCATTTCATCAATAAATGTGGCAACTGAAGGAGTAGTAATAGGAAAATGGCTCATAAAGTTTGTTTCATATGTAATTTTATTCAATTATGATGTAATAAATTCCTAATGTTCAAATCTGCATATTTTTCCAAAGCTTAAGTGAAATGCACTTGGTGGGCCACCATACCTCAATGAAGAAAAAGAATCCAAAAGTCTATAAAGGACCATCAAACTCATTTATCTCATTAATTCCATTGAGAAAGAGCTCTCACTCACCTACAAAGACAACCTCAGCACTCTCAGCATCAAAGAAGACTCCATAGAAGTAGTTTCAATGTGCCACACTGCCTTTTGGAGCTACCACATTGCACTTCCACTAGCACGTTGTGTTTTTACTAGCACATTGTGTTTTCTCTCCTACATTGTGTTTTCCTTCTCTCAATAAAAAATAAAGCTTTGAAAGATTCTCCAAATAAATTAAGCATTCAACAGTGTTCTAGAAGTAATTTTAAGGCTTAGCACTCCTCCTATCAGTTTCTTTCCTTGTTTAGGTTGTGCAATTCTCCATTTTTCCCCCACACTACATTTTTGTGGGTGAGGCTTTGTTTTCACATTTTCAAGGTGTAAATACCTATCCCTAGCATACTAAACCCTCTCTCACACTAAAATACAGCTCCCATAACCTTTTCATTCCCCTACTACCATTTCCCAAGTCCCAAACACCAAAACCTACCTCTATGTTGTGTTTTGAGTAGATTCTAGGGTTTGGACTGTGTTAAATTTCCCTAGCCCATTTCTTATACCTATTTCACCCCCTCCATTTCCCATAGCTCCCTAAAACCCCTACCTACTTCCCTAAATTTTCCCATCCTTATAACCCTTCCCTAAACCCTTCATCCCTTCCCATCATTCACTACCCCTATTTTTCCTACTAGGGTTTACCTTGTAAATTGTGAAACATGGAAGGAGAAAAGAAACCCTATAACAAGGGAGACCACATGTCAAGATATGAACCACTCAAAACACATGATATGATGTCCTCTCCACTTTCCAAGTTGTGCTTTCATAATGTTAGGTGTATGAGATTTTGTGAGCAAGTTTAAACAGTCAAATACCATGCCAAGCACACAAGCTTGTTTGCCACTAAACTTAAAGGAGACAAAGTCATAATTTCAGGTGTGAGCTTCACAATATCAACTGAAGTCATAGCTCTAGCTACAGGCATACATAATAGTGTTGAATGGTTTAAGAGCCTCGATATTGATGTGAAAAACTACAAATCATTCATCAAATGTCACTACAAAGATGCCATTAAGAAAGTGTTTCCTTTTGGTCAACTGTTGGATAGGTTTGCTCCATTGATGAGGTTAATTATGAATTAATTTACATGTGAGGTAAGATTTTCTATATTTTACGAGTACCATATTATATTTCTCATGCACTTCAGAGGGGTAAAACCGCTTAACCTATCCTACTACCTGTACAAGATTTTTGTAAAAATGTTAGAAAAGGTACAGCATAGACAGGGTCACCATGAAGCCAACCTATTTCACCATGCCCTCATCAAAATCATTGTTTTGCACCAGCTTGCAGAGAAGAATATCACTTGGGAGACCTTCATTCAGTCAAATGTGTTTTTGCCTCCTGCAAGTCATCCAACTAGCCCAGGTACATCATCAACCACACCATCAGCACCATCCATACAAAGATATATTGGCTCAACTAGAAGATTTTCATTCAAGAGAATACCTAGATCTGAGGTTACTCAGACATATCAGAGAGGTAGGAGGCTTGTTTTTTCTCTAAACATTATATAAGGGGCCTGTAATGTCCCATCTGCAGGTAGGGCCCACAGCCACGTGTCTGGGGGTATGCATAATGAGGGGTAATATGCAAGGGTCCCTGCCCTCATATGCTCCAATTGGGTTTAAGACCCACCCTTAACACCCTGGGTTGCTACCCTCACTACCAAACTGGTATTTTGGTGTAATGGTTGGGCCTTAGTGGTATCAGAGCATAATATTAGCTCAGCCCGTGCAATCAAGACATTATTCCATTAGAAGGAGAAGCTTATTCTCACAGAGAAGTGAATTTGCACAGAAGAAACAAAGGCATGACTCCACTATTTGGAGAAATGAAGGAAGAGAGGATCTCCCAGCTTATTTTCCAAACTATGAAAATTATCAAAGAATATCTCAAGGAGATGAAAGGGGAGAAGTGTACAAAAATTCCTAGAGGCTTTGAAAGTGAAGCAAGCCCTAGATATTCACGAGATGGGTGTGGACATTCATCCACACATGCAGATCCACAACGTCGTTTATTTCCCACATTCACTGCAAGAAGGATGGAGGAAGAAGATGCACCAAGGGAGGAGACCTTGAGTGACTATCTTTAGGAGTATGAGTCTCAATAATGGAGATTCAAAGAGAACTTGGACTTCCAAGGGTTTTTCCAACTCAAGGAAGACAAAAGATCCAACAATCATAATAGAAGCAAGAGAGGTAGAATATTTCTATCTAACTTTGATGGATCAGCAAAGTGTGCAGCCAAAGCTTGGGTGAAGGAGCTAGATTCCTATTTTCAGCTACACAAAGTTTCAGAAAAGGAGGCCATCATAGTAGCAGCACTGCACCTCAAAGTTATGGCCCATGATTGGTGGTTTTGTAGTTCTACTTCATTTAAACATGAAAATGTAAACACTTATGTTGGTTTCACTAAGAAATTAGTGAGAATATTTTATATTAAACATTGTAAAACGTCATTTGTTGAACCCAACAACTCAAAACCTTTGCATAAGTTGGAGAGATCTATTCTTCCCACTCCACTCCTTATTTCTGTTGAAGGGGATAAAAACATGCATGATGTCTTTCCAAGGGCAAGATCCCCATTTCTTGAAGAGCCCTCTTCTGTAGATGAATACATAGAGTTTCCTCCTTCAAGAGAAGACCAAGATCAAGGGTCTGTCATTGATGATGAGCCATTCTCAACTATTGATGAAGAGGATGAGAAAAGAATAGATAACAACGTTATACCATCAGGAGGAGATCCATCACCACATGGAGATGGGAAGGGAGCCATTGATTCCATTAGAGTATCCCTTGTGTCTTTGCAAGGAGTTCCAAATGATTTAACATGTGGGAACCAAAGCACAATTCTGGAGCATCATGTATTAGTTATTGTGGACTGTGAATATTGTGAGGTGGAAGGAGAAGGAAGGAAGGATCAGCATCAAGGGATGATTCACCCTTATCTATTTCAGGAGGTTTCTGCACAAAATAAGGAGATTGTATTGCGCAATGAAGAGAGGGACAAATCAGTCCACTCATATATACAGTCCATTTCAGATTTTGATGTCTCACTAAATGGGGGCATTCCACCTCAAAGGCCACCAGATCTAGAGTTGGTGGGAGAAATTTTGCCATTTGGTTCACCACTCTTAGATTCTGGAAGGTTGAAGACCTTAGAGGAGTCTAGTACAGTGTAGAGAGTCTGGGGTAGACTCAAGGAGGAGGGAGACATCCTCCCATTTTCAGCATCACCCACTCTCACTACATATTTTGCGCTGACAGAAATTGCTACAGTGATGGAGGATGGCACCACCATGGTGCAAGGGGACCACTCCATGGATTTTGAGAAACAGAGGGTACTTCCTTTGAGGAAGGAATCCTCCATACATTGGAGTAGATGGAGGCCACTCATGCTTACATTGGCCAAGATTTGGAGGTTATTTTTGGATGATAGCTTCTCATGGGAGGCCAACTTCCAAATATCACCACTTTTATTTGAGCATGAGCAGCTGCATGATGGGCATGGTAGCACTTTGGAGGATGAATTTGGCATGGGGGATGTCAAAGGAGAAGATAGCAGCATGTGGGGAGCTTCACATTTCAAATTTCCAGCGTTGTCCCTTAGGAGGATTGATCCATATTGGAGGTCTCAACTCTTGGTAGAGTACTCCAAGGATCTTGGTGTTTGCATGATTCTTGATGACCCGGAGAGAGATGACAGATACATGGTGGTTTATGAGGTCATCTATTTTATGGCAGAGTCTTCTTGACTAGATTTTCTAAGCTTAAGAGGAAGCTACTACATGCAGCACGTGTGGACTTTCTTTCCATGCACTTTGATGCATTTCATTCTTTGATGGAGGAGTTCACTTGGGAGGGAATTCAGCAAGATGTATATTAGCATGAGGAGAGATGCATAGCCCAGATGGTGATGGAGAGGTTGTCACAACCACTTCCCTACTCATTGAGAGAGCGAGAATTTTCAGTTGAGCCATTTCATGTACATGGTAGAGGAGGTACAATTTTGCATTATGATTTGTGCTTCTTTACTTTATATGAGCAGCATGTTGTACCAAGGAGGATTATCCCTTATTTCACACTATATTATGATGTACTTGAGGCTAATTGCAACATTGAGTTTGGTTATTCTATTGGTGGTTGTGGGGGAGGCCACATGATTCTTGGTGTGCACCATTGGCACCACATTTTACTTCCATGATCCTATCCTGTAGGATGATTGTGGCAGAAAAAAAGTGGCTAGAAAGACACTTATTATTATTATTATTATTATTGATGCAGGCAAGGGATGCACTGCACTAGTTCCATATGTGGAACTATGATCCACCTCCCGGTTGTCATATGGAAACTTGTTTTCATTGGTTTTTGCTCCATATGTATGAGATGTTCTTATGTTTATGGGAATAATTGTTGGGGGAGTGGCACAAGAGTTGAGGGTGCCCATTGGGAGTATGATTCTCCCTACTATACATGTTGCATGTTTCTTGAGAAATAATGGGCAAACCATGATTTCCATACTACATCTCTTCTCTTCATGTGGGAGGAGCCATTTGGAGAACTTGAGTTCTTGGAGAAGGCACTTCATGGCTGATTTGTTTGGTGGGTTAACTTAGAAAATTATTGGAGGCCATGAAATTTCAGCCCAAGATCAGCAACAACCCCATACTTACCATAAATGGAGGGAGAAACAACTTGGATGGGAAAATCTAATCTCTCCATGCAGCCCCAATGCATTACATAAACCAGGGGTTGAGGATTTCTTTGATGAGCTACCTAGAATGGCTCATTTCATTTGGATGATAGCATGGGCATGGGAAAATCTCATTGGGGATGAGATTCCCTATGTTTATCATCACTCCTACCTTGAGGAGGCCATTGGACAACAAGAAGGTTTCCACTTACACCTTCCACTTTCTCATGATGTACACCATTTGGTTTGCATACTTGGGAGGAACTATTGGAGAGTAGATTTTTTGCAGATTATGTTGAGCTGTGGTGGGAACTATTAATGAGGAGGCCACAAAAAGAGGAAGGGAGGAATTTTTCTCCACATTTACAGTTTCTTTAGGACAAGCAACATTTTGGATGGGAGGACTGTAATATTCCAAAAATTTAGCCTTCATCTAAATGGAATATTATAGTTTGTTTTATCACTAGGTAAGTGAATAAGTGGGTGGGGAGGCCCATAAAACCCATTTATAAGGGATAATAACACTCCTAATGTGAAAGGAGGAAGAACAAGCAGCTGGATTAAGCACCTTTGGGTGTGAACATGGATTGGAACATGTTGATTCAGTCAACTTTGACCAACTCAACAACGTTGTCATGGAGTGGCCTTTATGATGAGACAACGCAGTTTTAGTGGAGGAAAACTTGCATGAGATTGGTGGCAAGTATGGATGGGACCCAATGTGAGGAGGTTAATTTGCTATATATGGATAGTATGGCAGCCTATTTTATTCATTTTTTAGATTATCATTTGATATTGGTCTTTTTAGACTTTTCATCCTTTGGTTGTTTAGCAAGGTTGTTGTGTTGTTTAGCACAAGGGTGTTCCTGATCGAGAATCCCGACCTCATCCTCATGGAAGGAGAGGTCCTTTGGGATGCATTTCATCATTCTATCATTCTATCCAAGCTACCTCCTTCAGCTACAATGCAATTTCTGTTTAGAGTTGGGTTGTGTTGCAGGGTGCAGCAAAGGAGGATCACCTAGAGCTATTTATGAGCTTGTTTTTCAGTGGAGAGGTAGCCTATCCATTGGAGGATCAGAAAGGAGGGATCCTAGGCATATTTCCACATATTTTGCATCATGCCAACCATCTACCATCCCTCACAGCACAGTCACAATTCTGAACTGCGTTATTTTTGGAGGCACTTGTTGGGAGGGTTCATTGAACTCATCAGGAGGGTCTATTTCTGAGTAGAGGGATCAACGTTCTATTTAGAAATACCATTAGAGGAGGAAATAATAATTTCAGATCTATCATAGCTTCATTTTTTTCAGATCCATTTTGCAGTGACATCTCAACCCTAGGGTTATTTGTCACATTGTATATTTCTTAGTATTTCTAGCAATCTTTTCCAGGTTGGCTAGAAATCATGTATTAGAGCCCACATCTACTTTTCTGGGAATTTATTTTGTTTCTATCAGCCATATATCATTTATGTATGTTTATAGTAGCATCTAAACTAATATAGATAGTGTTTTCACTGCTCTCTGACATTCTATACAGCTGTAGCAACTCATGTGTTGATTGTTCTACTCATTGGAGGCATGTTTTATTTGCTTGAGTGGCTTGTCCCTCATGATAGTTTTTTATATGGTTGTTGATATTCTAATAAAATGATGGTTTTATATTGATCGCTCTTATTTCATGTTCAAATTTTTTTTGCTTTACTTTTTTATGAGCTATATTGCTGCTATTTCCAATTTGGAGTATTCCCAACCACTACACCGAAAGACCGGTCTGGTAGTGAGGGCAGCAACCCAAGGTGTTAAGGGTGGGTCTTAAACCCCACTGGATCATATAAGGGAGGGGACCCTTGCGTATTACTCCTCATTACACAGACCCTAGACACGCGGCTGCGGGCCCTACCTGCACACGGGACATTACAGCGCACCACACTCTGTGAGTCTCGACCTCGAGACCTCAGCTCTGATACCACTGTAATGCTCCAAATTGGAAATAGAAATGATATAGCTCATAAAAATGTAAAGCACAACAGATGTAAATCACATCCATCATTTTATTAGAATATCAGCAACCATATATAAAAATATCATGAGGTACAAGCCACTCAAGCAAATAAAACAAGCCTCCAATGAGTAGAACAATCAGCATATGAGTTGCTGCAACTGTATAGAATGCGGGAGAGCAGTGAAAGTGTTGTCTATATTAGCGTAGCTACTACTGTAAACATACATAAATGATATATGGCTAATAGAAACAAAATAAATTCCCAGAAATGTAGATGTGGGCTCTAGTACATGATTTCTAGCCAACTTGGAAAAGATTGCTAGAAATACCAAGAAATATATAATGTGACAAATAACCTTGGGGTTGAGATGTCACTACAAACTAGATCTGAATACAATGAGGCTATTACATATCTAAAATGATGGTTTCCTCCTCCAATGGTATTTTAAATAGAAGGTTGATCCCTCTACTCAGAAATAGACCCTCCTGATGAGCTCAATGACCCCTCTTAGCAAGTGCCTCCAAAAATAATGTAGTTCAGAATTGTGACTATGATATTAGGGATGGTAGATGGTTTTCCTTATGCCAAATATGTGTAAATATGCCCAGGAGCCCTCCTTTTTGATCCTCCAATGGATAGTCTACCTCTCCACTGAAAAACAAGCTCAGAAATAGCTCTATGTGATCCTCCTTTGCTGCACCCTGCAATACAACCCAACTCTAAAGAGAAACTACACTGTAACTGAAGGAGGTAGCTTGGCCAGAATTATGGAATGAGGAAATTCAACCCAAAGGACCACTCCTTCCCTAAGGATGAGGTAGGGTTTCTCGATCAGGAACACCCTTGTGCTAAACAGCACAACAACCTTGCTAAACAGCCAAAGGATGCAAAGTCTAAAAAGACCAATATCAAATGATAAGCTAAAACATGAATAACATAGGCTACCATCCTCTCCATATATAGCAAGTGAACCTCCTCACATTGGATCCCATCCATATTTGCCACCAAGCTCATGCAAGTTGTCCTCCACTAAAATTGTGATGTATGATCATAAAGGCCACTCCTCCATGACAACGTTGTTGACTTGGTCAAAGTTCACTGAATCAACATGATCCAATCCATGTTCACACCCAAAGGTGCTTAATCCAGCTACTTATTCTTCCTTCTTTCACATTAGGAGTGTTATTATCCCTTCTAAATGGGTTTTATTGGCCTCCCCGCCCACTTATTCACCTACCTAGTGATAAAAAAAACTATAATATTCCATTTAGATGAAGGCTAAATTTTTGGAATATTACAGGCCAAGCCTACATCAGTAAAAAAGATATCACCACCATAGCATGAGGAGCCTATCCATTTTGATACTAACATGCCATATTTGGATGTGGATGAAGAACACAAATCAGCAAAGCAGGTTATCATGGAGAAAGATGTTGAGATCGGTGAACTTAAGGACATCTTTTCCAAGGCCAACTTCATGATTTCATTTCTTTTGTAGGAGAACATGCAATTGAAGGTAAACCAACTACTCTTGAATATACATAAGGTTGGTGCTAGTGAGGAAGATGTAAAGGGAAAAGTTGTAGTTGACATTAATGATTCTGATTAACATGAAGAAAAGGTTAGAAGGAATAATCCTAGAACTAGGGGCCTAAAAAGGGCATTCCAGAAACAAAGAGAAGCATCTCCACCAAAAACACACATAACAATGGATGAGCTCATTTTGAGAGAAATTGAACAAGACAGGTAGTATTGGTTAGAGAGAGTCAATGGAAATTTGGAAAAGCTACTGAAGAGGGCCAACAAGGACAATAACATTCAGAGACACAAGGCCATGCACTACTACAAGAAAAATCAAGTGTCTCAAGCAAAAATCATATAATTAAAGGCAAAACTTAAAGAAACCCTAATGAAGGAAGAGGAGAAGAGAAAGTTGAATTTGCTAGATGATGCTTCCCTCATAGCTTAGCATTACATATAAGTTCATCATGGATCAGATTTGGTGAAATTTTGAGCAAATTTTAGAATTTTCCACTTTTTTTGACACAATCATAGGGTCAAAAACATAGTGTGGCCCACGCTGCACTTTTGATGGGAGCCACCAAATAACAAAAATTTTACCTCTCTGGATTTCTTATGAGTTGTACATCACATATATACCCCCTAGAAGCAGAGTTTTAGCAAGATCTGATAGGTGCAAAGGCCCAAAAACCACTCAAAGACCACCTTTCTATCCTTTTTTTGAACAACACGCTGAGTTTTTGGAGTGCCTATGGGAGAATGAAGTTTTGAGGGTCTAGAATCAGTCTTTTTCAGTGCTTGATTGCTCTATTTTGTAGCCAACATGAATAGCTATCTCTAAAAACTTTCAGATCAAAATTTGTACCTCGGGAAGGCTTCTAAAAGTGACATTTCCCAATTTTGCTACGTATTCTCCTGGCACGCTACGTTTTTTCCTGAATTCGCTGTGTTTTTCCCTGTTGGACAATTTTCTCTATTGAATTGATCCAGTTTGGACCTCCACTAATGTAATTAGTCACTTTTGATGTTTTGATGATGTAAACATGTGTAAATATGTTGGATAGAGTAAACATGAGTTAGATACATGCTTTTAAAGTCATTTTTGGTCAAAGGTATCTGTTTTTCTAACTTGGGGAAAGTCTTGTGAACCTTCCTAGTCTTTAGGTTTTAGGTGATAGAATCATGTGATTGGTTCCTTCACTCAAGGATTCAACCCCTGAGAGAGGGGAAATGGTTTTTGTCTATATGTATTCCTTTCTTAGTCATTTTTATGGTTGGACATCAGAGGTTTGAGACCATTATATATTGTGCTTTAGCTTTTATTCAGAAATTTAGAGGAATAGTTGCAACTATTATCTAAGAATTCATGTGCAGTGAGTTTTTGATGTTGTATTTTCTTTGTTATAGTATTTTATAAATGATATATATATTACCTTTCCATGCCTTCCTCTCCTTAGGGATCTTCCTAAAGGTTTGATAAGAAGAATTCTTCATAGCTCTGTTTTGTTTGGGAACATAATTTTATGTCTATTTCCTTCAGTTTTAATGAATTCATTATGCATGCTCATTAATATCCTCCTTCATTTTCAAACCCTATATTACACCAAAAAAACCCTATTCCCATCACTAAAGCATTGCTACCTTGCTCCTTTATATATTTGTAGTTGTAACCCTTTGATAATTTGACCTAGCTACAAGGTTTTCATCCCTGGTCCAGCATTAAAACCATAAATTCTTCAACACCCTAGAGATGACCTGACCTAACTAGCCTAAAATCTACTCCTCATCCAGTCAAACCATTTTGTTGTGAACTCATAGAGATAGCCCTCTTTTGTTTGGTAGGTCTAGATACCAAACTGAAAACTTGGTTTGAGGTTACCTCCATAGAAATTCTTTCATCAGCCTTGGGACATTATGGAGGCTAACAATCTGCACACATGAGACTCCCGATAAAATTCCTGAAAAACTTTTGGTTTCTCTATGTTCACTTCCTCCTCAATAAAACCATTGATAAATTTTGGTTTGACATCCATCTAGTGGATATTCCACCCCATCTATGCATCTAGTGCAAAATTTGATCTAATGGATGAATACCTTGCTACGGGAGCAAAGTTTTCCTCATATTCAATTCCCTCAACTTTAGAGAATAATTTGGCCAAAAATTTGGACATATACTTTTGTATTATTCTTCTTTCCACATGCTTAAATTTGAAGATCCATATCAAACCCAGAACTGCTTTATTTGTTTGTATTGGGACCACTTCCCAAAAAGTGTTCTTCATGATGGATTTGTATTCTTCCACCATTACATTAACCCAAACTAGTTGCTCAACTACTTCCTTAAAAGAGGATGGCTCAGTCTCTACAAGCTCATTCATTAGATCCATGTAGCTAGTGTACCTCTCAAGTGACCTCCTTTTCTTGCACAAATTTTGAGCTCCCACATTCTCCCCTACATCCTGCACTAGTCTAACAGCTTCCCTGTTTCTTTTTCTACCTTCTTTGGATAGTTATGATTAAGTGGATGTCTCCACTCTTCCTCCTCTTTATTCCTCCAAATTTTGGTTGCTCCAAAAAATTTTGAGGCTCCTCCTTTGGAGCTAAAAGATCCTCTTCTCACGGACTTTTCAACTCCCTCTCAGAGATCATATCATTTCTTTCTCTTCATAAAAAAATACATCCCTTCATACAAATTTCA
Organism: Pinus albicaulis; assembly: GCA_034641835.2. Lineage (NCBI taxonomy): Eukaryota > Viridiplantae > Streptophyta > Pinopsida > Pinales > Pinaceae > Pinus > Pinus albicaulis. Next base: position 518,981,003 of record CM076579.1, read on the forward strand.
TTCTAAGGGAAGGTAAGTACTCTCGGTAGTTGTGTTGAGTTTTAGTGTAGCCCACAAAATCTTCCAGCTCTGTTGTTAGTTCAAGCTTATTCCTCAAATATTTGGAGACATCGTGGTAAACAAAGCCTCCAAAAAAATTGAAATGAGACACATATGGATTTCTCCCCGAGAAAACCTCCTCTAGTGTAAGCATACCAATAATCTGATGAGGACTCTGGTTCTACAAGTAAATTGTTGTGTTACATGCCATTGCCCACAAATGTAGTAGTAATCCTTACCCATGTAGTGTAGCTCTCGTAGGTCCAATAATGCTTTGGTTCTTTCCCTCTTCTACCCCATTCTACTAAGGGTTATGGGGTGTTGTCAATGATTCTCTTCGAATGCCTTCTTTCGCACAAAAATCCTTGAAGTCATTTGAAACGTACTCACCTCCATTGTCTCTCATGAGAGCCTTCACCTTCTTTCCAGTCTTTTTCTCAACTAGTTACTTGAATTATACAAACTTTGAGAATGTCTCATCCTTCTTCCGCATTAAGAAGATAAAACACTTCCTTGAGAAATCATCAATAAAAATAACAAATTATTTAATGTCTGGAAGTGGAGGTTTTCGAGAAGGGTCCATAAACATCAGATTGGACTCTCTCCAAGACTGCATGTGGTTTGTTGTCTCGATCATGGAATGTGTATTTTGCATACTTTCCCATGGTACAACCCTTGCATACATCTTGTTGATCAAGTGATCCTTTAGGGAGGCTAGTGGTTATTTGATGCATAATATTTAAGGTGCCATGATGAAAATGACCCAATATCCTATGCCAAATTTCACCGACATCTCAACATTTCACTTTCCCTGCCTTACTTTTTAATGCAACACAATCTTCCACATCAAGTTTATATAGATTCTTCACATGAACCCTGATCTACTTCACATATCCAGTGGTGATGTGTCTCATAAATTCTTTACCTTTGTTGAATATCCCATTATAACCACATTCTTCCAAAACTTATAAAGATATGATTTTATTCTTTAGGCCTAGCATAAACATGAAATATTTGAGGTGAAGAGGGGATCCCTCCTCCCTCTTAAATGTTATTTTACTAATCATGATAGCATTGTACCTTATGCCATCCCCAAGCTCAATTTTCATTTGGATACATTTCTCCTCCAAGTCATTGAAAAACTCTCTACACCCTATCATGTGGAACGAGGTACCTGATTCCAAGTACCGCAAAATCCCCATCATAGTGTTAGTCATGTATGCAATAAAGGTTAAATCTAGCTCGAACTATGAAGCCAATGATTCACCTGCTTCTCCTCTTAAGTTCTGCTTGTTAGACATTTTGTGTGGACACTTTCTAGCACAATTCTAGAATTCGTGACAACTGAAGAATTTTATTTTGGACAAGTCTTTCTTCTTTCCCCCTTATTTGGATTCTGGTTTGGCTTGAGATGTCTTCCCTTTTCCATTTTTTCCCTTTCCAACCAATGCAATTTTTTCTTCATCCTCTCCCTTGAATTAACTTCCATCTCTGGTATTCTGCCTGATCTCTTCTTGTACCAAATCAAACCATAATCGTTCTAAATTTGGTAATTTCTCCCTTTGGTTCACTAAGTCCTGGTAGTTATGCCAACTTTTGGGAAGGCCTAGAAGAGTTAGCCTCACTAGGTCATCTTCTGAAACATTCACACCAACCCCTCCAAGCTCATCCTAAGCTTGTGTAAATCTGGTGAAATACTAATAAATAGTATCATTCTTCTGCATCTTGATGTTTTGAAGTTTGTCTTTGAGGGCCAGATTTTTATGCTCACTGTTATTCTCGAATAGCTCTATCAGTTCCTTCCACATTGCGAAAGGAGTTTCTTTCCCATGGAGATTTGAGACAATGTGTGATTGCACCCTCCAATATTATTCTCCTCATCTTGGCTACATATTGATTTCATTGGGCTAGGTTCTGGGCATCAGTTGATCTTGGTTTTGGAATGTTTGTCTTGAAATATTCCAATAATCCATTTCCATCAAGCATTGCCTCCATGTGTTCTTTCTAGGTAATAAATTTTTTGCGTCCTTCCAATGCATACTCTAATCGTATTCCATTGAATGTCTTCTTCCCAGCTTTGAAGAGATCTCGCTACACTAAAGCTATGTATGATGATTGTTACATGATCTCTATGACATATAATATATAGATAGTTGGGGGTTTTCAGCTTTAAGCTTTCCCATAAAATATTGTTTTCATATGTGTGATTGTTTATGGTTTTAATGTGCGCATGCGATTGTTTTTATTTCCGCAATTAATGATCAATGGTAGAAGAGATTCTGTATTGTGCATGAAGTTAAAATAGTGTGTGATCAGGAGAATCTTGGTGGATAACATATCATTTATTCAAATTTATACATGGTATCAAAGCGATATTGATCATTGGAGCAATTGCAAAACATTGAAGCGGTTGATTTTTGAGCTGGTGGAATTCGAATTTGCAGCAGTGTTTTCTTGGTGTCGAAGTTTAGATGTCTTTCAACGGATTGCAATTGGAGTATGCACTTGAGGGCAACTTGAATTATATTGCATGGAAGGACAGGATGGAGGTGATGCTGGATGACAATGGGTTAAAGGAGTTCATAGATGCAAAAATTCCAAAACCTACTTCTAGCGATGTTGTCGTACTTGACACATGGCAAAAGAAGACAGAAAAGTGTCGAAGGATTCTGTTGGAAGGTGTGAAGGATCACATAGTGTCCAGCCTTCATGGTAAAGCTTCTCCATTCTTGATGTGGAAAGCTTTGACAAATTTATTTCAAAGCAAGAGCGACCAGAGGAAGTTGGCGCTCAAGGATAAACTTAGGAACATAAAAATGGAGAAATGCGACAGTATGCCCAAGTAACTCACAAAGTTCATCCAATGTAGGGATGAGCTGGGAAGTGTGGGGGTTACTGTTGATGACGAGGACTTGGTGAGCTTGGCTCTCCTTGAGCTTCCGAAGCATAGTTTCATTAGATATGTTGTCAAAATTTGTCCAATGAAATATCCATGGTAGTTTATATATGATTAATAGGTTTCCTATCGATATAAAACTATATATTCTTGTGGATAGGCTAGAGGAATCACTCTACTTTCGAATCTTGGAAAATTTAACATCAGAGATATATTTGCTACCCAAAGGACTCTACTAGCCAAATAGCAAGTAATCAGTTTTACTAAAGTGGGTTTCATATCCAATGTATATGGACCTCATAACACAAAGGGAAATAAAGGCCTCATTATATCCCTTTTTAGTCTAAAAATCCTCAAAAGGAATTCCCCTTGCATTGTTGGGGGACACATCAATCTAATTAAGTCCGTGGAGGAAAAATGGTGTGGTATTTTATTTCTGAACACAAACATGGATCAATTATTTGGTATGATGAAGCAATTAAAATTGATATACTTGGACACAATGTTGAGATTGCAACAAGATGATGAGCTTAGTGGAAAGAAGTTGCCTTCACTAAGTGGGCCCGCGGGCTATTTTTGGCACAAAGTCTATTTTTAGACTATGTCTATTTTTAGACATGTCGATCATATTCTATGAGTTGCAGGATGCTATTTGTGGATGGTTGGTCAAGTTGGAAAAATATATGAACTTCTATTTTTAGACATATTGGGCGGAATCTATTTTTAGATTGCCAGTCTAAAAATAGATATGTCGAATATTATTAGCTCTTAATACTATTTGGACTATAAACATTATCTTATTCTCTTGGAGCACTTCAATTAAGTGCACAGATGTGGAATAAGAGCTGACATAAGTAATTACACTATTCCTAAGGGTTAAGTGGAGATTTTGAATGGATACTTCAGTTAGAACTCATGTGAGAGAGTTTGGTGGAGTTGATTGAGGAAGTTAATGGAGTTGTGTTCAGCTTAACTAAGCTAAACATAGTTGAGCTAGTTGTATCTAGTCTAACTGATTGATACACTAGTGAGAGTGGTGTGAATTAATTATTAATTAATTCAATAATTATAAACTCATTAATCAACTAAAGAATAGATCAGTTAAATTCAATGCATGGACAGTTTCAGTGGAGACCAGTGAAGAGATAGGTGAAAGAGCAGTGTGACTATCAGTTGTGACTATACTGTTGCATGATTTGCAACAACCAGTGATTGGAGATGCCAATGAGGATTGTGCAGTACAAGCCAGGTGGTTTGAAGTTATTTATGAGCCATTCTTCAGCATTTATTGCGCAGTAGAGGCAAGCTATTAGGTGGCAGAGATTGGAGCATGTTTTTTGCTAGATCTAGCTTGATTAGTGTGTAGCAATTGGAGATTGTACTGAGAACTTGTGAGGAGCTTTGTATGATTATTGTTACATGTTCTCTATGACATATAATATATAGATAGTTGGGGGTTTTCATCTTTGAGCTTTCCCATAAAATATTGTGTTCATATGTGTGATTTTTTATGGTTTTAATGTGCGCATGCGATTGTTTTTATTTCCGCAATTAATGATCAATGGTAGAAGAGATTCTGTATTGTGCATGAAGTTAAACTAGTGTGTGATCAAGAGAATATCGGTGGATAACATATCAGTTATTCAAATTTCTACATGGTATCAGAACGATATTGATCATTGGAGAAATTGCAAAACATTAAAGCGGTTGAGTTTTGAGCTGGTGGAATTTAAATTTGCAGTAGTGTTTTCTTGGTGTCGAAGTTTAGATGTCTTTAAGAAAATTGCAATTGGAGTATGCCCTTGAGGGCAGCTCGAATTATATTGCATGGAAGGACAGGATGGAGGCGATTCTGGATGACAATGGGTTAAAGGAGTTCATAGATGCATAAATTCCAAAACCTACTTCTAGCGATGATGCCATACTTGACGCATGGCAAAAGAAGACAACAAAGTGTCGAAGGATTCTTTTGGAAGGTGTGAAGGATCACATAGTGTGCAGCCTTCATGGTAAATATTCTCCATTCTTGATGTGGAAAGCTTTGACAGATTTATTTCAAAGCAAGAGCGACCAGAGGAAGTTGGCACTCAAGGATAAACTCAGGAACATAAAAATGGAGAAAGGCGACAGTATGCCCAAGTACCTCACGAAGTTCATCCAATGTAGGGATGAGCTGGGAAGTGTGGGGGTTATTGTTGATGACGAGGAATTGGTGAGCTTGGCTCTCCTTGGGCTTCCGAAGAGTTGGAATTCCTATCAGGACTCTGTTAATGGTCGGGAGAAATTGCCAGGATGGGAGTGACTTTGGTCGGATCTTGTGCAAGAGGAGATAAGGCGAAGTACCACGGACGGATCTTCATCAAAGAACTCAGATGAAGAAAATTACGCTTTGGCTTCCAAAGCAAGGAAGGGGAAGAGCAAGAAGAATGCTTCTCAATCCTTTGTGAAAGGCAAGAAGCAGGACATGTCCAAGGTGAAGTGCTTTCACTGTCACCAACACAGACATTACGCCACTAATTGTCCACAGAAGAAGAAAAATAAGCAGGCTGCTGGATCTGCCGCTGGAGAGGCCTTAGCCTCGTAGTTTGAGCTGGATTTTTTGTAGGTCGCATGCTTGGTCTCAAGTGTGATGGGTTCAGTGTGGTTTCTTGACAGTGATGCATCTTTTCATATGACCGTACAAACATATTTTTTTACTGATCTGGATGAGAAAGATCTTGGATTGCACATTGAGATGGGAGATGATGGTAGATACAGTGCGATCGGTATCGGTACCATTTCCTTTGAAAGGGAGTCTGGTAAACCCTTCGTATTGAAGGAAGTGATGCATGTTCCAAGATTGAAGAAGAATCATATCTCTCTGGCCATGTTAGAAGACAAGGGATATGATGTTGTCTTTAGTGAGGGAAAGGCTTTCATGTGCATTAAGGCAACTAGTGAAACCCGAAGGATAGGGGTTCGAGTTAAGAACCTTTATCAGTTGCAGGTAGATGGTTGCACAGCAATGGCAGGCAAGGCAGAAGGAGTGGTGAGCCAGGATGATGGCAAGCTGTGGCACAGGAGATTGGGCCACCTTCACCATAGAGATTTGAAAATTTTGCAACAGATTTATAACGGGCTTCCCAAAGGCACACTTGTGCAGTCAGATCAGTGAAAGGGGTGAACTTTGGGAAAATTTTTGAAAGCCACCTTTCACGAGAAGGATAGTCACACCACAAAGATCCTTGATAGAATTCACACAGACGTGTGTGGACCTTTCTCAGTAGCTTCGACAGCAAAGCACATGTACTATGTGGTATTTGTTGATGATTTTTCTCGTAAGTGTTGGATCATCTCCATGCAGAAGAAGAGAGAGACATACTAAAAGTTTTGTGAGTTCAAGGCACTGGTTGAGAAAGAATCGGGGAAGCAGGTGAAGGCTCTTAGGAGCGACAATGGTGGTGAATTCATCTCTGGCGAATTCAAGCACTTTTTCAGCGTAGAAGGAATACGAAGATAGCTCATAGCACCTCATAACCCATAGCAGAATGGGGTTGTGGAGCGAAAGAACAGAATGATCGTGGGTACTGCACAGGAGATGTTGCATGATCAGGGCCTTCCCATACACTTGTGGGCTGAGACATGCAACACTGCGGTTTATGTGCAAAACCATTGTCCTCACAGGATACTTGGCATGAGTACACCCGAGGAGGTGTTTTCTGGTAAGAAGCATGATATTTCCCATTTGAGGATTTTTGGTTCACCTGTTTACATTCATGTGATGAAGGATGCCAGGAAGAAGCTGGAGCCGACTGTAGAGGTTGGGATATTGTGGGGTACACCGATACACCCCACTACTATCGTGTGTATTTTCCAGACAGTCGCAAGACTTTTGTGCGACGAGATATCAAATTTCATGAGGAGAAAGCCATGAAGTGTTCGCTTGAGAGGGAGCCACACTTTCATGTAGATGAAGAGCTATTAGTTCCTAAGGATGAGTCTCTGGATGTGGATCAGCCACAAGAGGAGGTTCATAGAGTGGAAGAGACCACTCATGCAGCGCCAACCATCAGAGGCCGGAAGCGCACTACAGAAGCTGAGCGACTGGCTCAAGATGCAGAGAGGATTGTAGGAGCACCTACATCACAATGCAGATAGAGACAGTCACCTGACTGGTATACTGGATACATGGCTCTTATGAGAAAGTGTATCGTGACGGAGCCACCCTCTTTCGAGGAGGCTATGGAGGATCCCGCATGGGTAGATGCCATGGTGGAAGAGTATGATTCGATTGTCAGAAACAGTGCATGGGAGATTGTCCCAAGGCCGGAAGGGAAATCAGTGGTGGGTTCGAGATGGATCTACAAAGTGAAGCAAGCAGCTGACGGGAGTGTGGAGAAGTACAAGGAAAGATTTGTTGCCTGAGGCTTCTCACAGATTGAGGGGATCGATTGTGAGGAAACCTTTGCACCTATCTCAAGGTATTCTTCCATACGGATGATTCTTGCTCTCTCAGCACAGATGGGGTGGCACATTCATCAGATGGATGTGAAGACTACGTTCCTCAACAGGGTGATTGAGGAGGAGGTGTACATAGAGCAACCCGAAGGTTTCGAGATCTTCATCAGCGAGTCGCATGTGTGCAAGCTCAAGAGAGCATTGTATGTGTTGAAACAAGCACCTCGTGCTTGGTACACACGGATAGATAGTTATTTCACCGGACTTGGATTCTCCAAGAGTGAGGCAGATCCGAACATATACCAGATTGTGGTGGAGGGTAAGTTGCTGATCATTGTAATTTATGTAGATGATTTGATTTTGACAGGTGATGAACTGTTGATACACTCATGCAAGGCTAATCTTGAAAAGGAGTTTGAGATGAAGGACTTGGGCCTCCTTCATTATTTCCTGGGATTGGAAATTTGGCAACGCAGTGATGGACTGTTTGTTTCTCAAGGCAAGTATGCCTGGGAGATACTGGAGAAGTTCAACATGCATGGCTGCAAGCCTGTTGATACTCCTCTTCCTGGTGGATGGAGGAAGGAGGATGCTACTTCGGCAGAGGTAGTGGATGCCACTATTTATCGACAGTTGGTGGGGTCGCTTATGTATCTAGTCAATACATGACCCGACACATGCTATGTTATTAACCAGCTTTCACAAGCTATGGTTAAGCCTACCAAGCTCTTCTGGAAGGCAGGAAAGCATGTATTGAGATATCTCATAGGCACATCGGGATATGGATTATGGTACAGACAGTCGGATGAGGTGAAGCTATGTGACTTCACGGATGCAGATTGGGCAGGGAGTGTTATAGCATCATTTCTCACCTTGACATGATTCATGATTGCTTTATGGCTTTATGGGCACCCATTCCTACAGACTTGGACAAATTCACTCAAAAACAGTGTAAAATCCTCCATACGCGACTATGCCCATGTTTTTCCACGTGTATACGCGAGTACAGCTAGAATTTTCCGCGTATGCCATTAAAATGATTAAAAATATATATAAAAAATCCCTAATTTCGCGCTGGGTTGATGGTTACTCAGGTAGTTCAACCACCCCAGCTCGTGGCCAACTGTTTCCAACTGCTGAAACTACTTGGAGGGACTATAAAAAGCCCTCATGTGTATGGCCTAAGGGAGAGAGAGAAAGTATTGATATTATACTTTGTTGGTATTCCCTATCCAAGTCTGATTCCCCGTGCCTCCTGCACTTTCCCAGTTCATTGTAGGAAACCCTTGTTTCCTTGAGATACACATTCCTTTATATGTTATCTCGTATGCACCAGTTTGGAAGGAGTCTTAGCGAGGCAAGGGCTGGACGGATCTGGACGACGGTCTGCGAAGGCCTTGGAAGGATCAGGTGATCTCTCCACTCGTTACTTTTGTACATGCTATTTATAATACAGAAGTACCATGTTGTTCTTGAAATAAACGTGTTAGTGTATGCTTATATGTATGAGAATATTTGTTATACAAGCATTCATTATGATTTATTTAATGTTTTATATGAATCTCACTAACATTTAGAGTAGATATATGTTGTACAACTTGTCCTTTGTGCTGGTTTCTTCTTGTATTTCAGGTTAAGGAGGAAGGACGGTTGCAGGGAGTTTGGACTCCACGTGGATCTACTTCAAACGTAGGACCAACGGGTAAATCTCTCATTCTACTCTATTTGGTTTTTCTGAACGTGCATGATTGTGTGAGTCTCTGTTAAGTAGTACGCCCCTGCTCTGTGGAGGTTGTATCCCAACCAACCTCTATGGTGTTAATTCCCCGAAACAGAACTGGCGACTCTGCTGGGGATCACATTCTTGTGATTCTCCTGTTGGGTTGTTTCAGCTGTTTGGTAGGTTGCCAACAGTTTTTCCTGTATTTTGCAGTCCAGTTTGTTTTCTTGCAGTCAGTCTGAAGTCTTGGTATCTTTCCCAGGCTTGTCTTTTTATTTTTTTTCATTATTTACCTTTCTATACGCTACTTATTTTGCACACAGTCGCGTATACATGCGAGTCTGTCTGAAGGAAACCGCGTATACGCGATTTTCCCTTAGCACAGACGCGTATACACGCTGGTTGCACAACTGTGAAGCCGCGTATACCTAGGCAGATTTTGAAATTTTAGGATTCTGGAGTTTTTGGTCCTTTCTGGCTGTGGAGGCCTGTGTCTGCAGAGTCTTTGTACTTACTGGAGTGTGAAGGAAGTGGTTTCATCTCTTTTCTCTCTTTCGTTTGAGTGGAAACTAGTCTTTTGGCAAAAGTTTTGTTTTGGTGCTGGCACTTCTGGATTGAGTTCCAAGATCGCTTTCTGAGCATTCTTGGTTGTTCTGCTTTATCAGAACAGAGAGCTTCTGCTCACTGACTCGCTCCTATCTTTGTGTTGTGCTTTGCATTGCGATTTTTGCTTTGTTTTCAATTGGTTTTCTTGAGTTCCATAGGCTAGGGTTTTGTTGCAATTTTCGAAGAACTTTGCTTGCTTCTTTGGAGTCTTTTGTTGCAGCGAGTTTGCACTATTTCTCTAGGCTGATTGGCTGAGTTTTTGGTCTTCCATTGCTCTTATCGATCTTGCTATCATTATCTTTATAAGGTTTGGGAGCATTGTTGAAGTTTGTGCTTGGAATTTGGTCTCGTTTTGGCTTGGATTGTGATAGTTGTGCTTGGTCTTTTTTGAGCTCTTGCTTTATAAAACTAAAAAGCCCAAAAAACATTTGTTTTGATTTTTGTTTTTTGCATATCAAAAACTCAAAAAACATTGTCTTTTGTTTTTTTTTTTTTTGTTGCATTTTCATTTTCGTTTGGCCTTATCTTTTGGAGCTTTTGTGAAGTTTCTTGCTTCTAGTTTTCGGCTTGATTTTGAGGAGAAGTTGTCATTTGATTTCTTCTTCTTGTGTTAAGTATTTTTGGTGTCTTATATTAAGAGTTCTTGTTTTCAAGAATTGGCTTTCTGGACAACAAAAGATGAGTTAAAACTGAAGGAGCTTTTTGGGAAATTTCACCTTGTTTTAAGAGATTTTTGCATCTTAGGATTTACATGCTTGTAGTGATTTGCATTAGGTGCATTGAATCATTTAGTTAGCTTCTTAGTTTTTGTGAGTGTGAGTTTGCAATTAGAAAAGAAAAATACAATTTTTAGTCTCGTAGAACCTGTATAGAGATTACTTTTCATCGAAAGACAAAGAACTGCATGTGCATGTAGTTAAGTTTTTATTAATTTCTTTTGCGTCAAAACACCATTGGTTTCATCTCCATATCCTTGTGACTTAATACAACAGCCCTTAAAATAAGTGATTTAATCTAAAATCAACTAGCAAGTTTTACTAAGTGTCAATCACCAACTAGCTAGGTTGTAGGGCCTTGGAATAGGTGAGTGGAGAGTTAACTCTCCAAGGCCGCGCAAAAAAACATAGAAGTTGATTAATTGAGCGAAATCCAACTCCGTGAGGTGGACTGGGAAAGCTCTCATCCGAGAGTCAAGCGCGAGGGGAAGTGAAGGTTAAGAAGAGGGATACCCCCCCTCCGATTAGCTGAATCTAACCTCAAGACCGTTCCGCCCAGCTTCTGATACGGATTGGTGTCCATAATTGCTGTTCCTAGGTTCCACACAGGTGACTGCGGGGGGGAATACCCGTGGTACCTGAGGCAGACGTCGCATCACTTCCAGCAGTACTTCTGGGGGGTGCCCTTGCGAAGCTTGGGTGCTTGAGCCGGCAAAGGCTGTTGTTAGGAGGTCGGCGTAACTATTTCTGATACCTTCGCTAGTTGTTCTGGGCCCTAATCATCCCAGACTGCTTTCGGGAGGTCCTATACTTCGCTTTCCTGTATTTTGGTGTCCAGTCCTCATCACTCGGAGCAAAAATACTTGGAGGCTGTTTGCTTGACTGTATCTCAGGGATTTTTATTTTAGTGAGTGCTCTTTGCTCCTAGCTTGCCTAGCTTTTCACTTTTTTGAGTCTAATATAATAAATCTATAAAAGTGGCTGATCAAGCGCCTCGACGTTCGAGGAGAATCCGGGGGTTATCTCCCGAGAGTGCAGAGCCTTCTTCGAGAAGGCGTAGGAGCGATTTAGCTGGTGGTTACCATCCGGTAGCGTCTGACGCAGTGGAGAGTGATCCTCCACAAAGATCTGAGGGTTTCGTTGCTGATTCCGGTGTCGGTCCCGAGAGGAGCGTTCCGCTCACCTCGCGAGTTCTTTTTCCTCGGGAAGAAGATTTTCAAGTTGAAGACATACCTGAGCCTCCTGCTACAGGTCCATCTCCTCTTCCTCCTGATCATTCGTTTGTTCTTCAGTACATCGGACCGGAGTCTGAGAGACCGCCGGATCTTCCATATCATTCTTATCTTTCGATGGCCACGACTGGGAACGCGGCTTCTACCGTGAGTGCTGCAGGCATTCAGACCCCTGCTTCTGTCGAGGCAGGGGGCACTATTGCTTCATCTTCGATTGCTTCTAGTGCTGCTGTGTTTGGCTCTGGGTTCACCCAAGCACATGCTTCTCATTCTGGTCCCTTCTGTTCAGGGATGTCCATTAGTGGAAATCCCTCTTTTTCCTTTTTCGCCGGTGTAGCTGGATCTACGCCCATGTCTAACATGGCTAGTGGATCAGCTTCGTTTCAGGGTTTCCCCTTTGGGACTGGACACATTCCTAGTTCCAATCCTTCTTTAGGGTCGTTTTCGTTTACATCCCAGACCCAGAGTTTCAACCCTTGGCCCCAAAAGTTCGACCACTTTACAGATGGAATCCTTTTTTACAACGGCCGGGGTGGAATCCCGTTCTTCATTGTCATCAAGGGAATGCTTCTTTCCCTTCACTTCCAGTGCTTACCGGCTCTTTATCCTCTCGTTCAATGCGTGGAACCCATACTGTGGGCTTCCTCTTCAACATTTACCGGGGGGAACTAGTCTGGGTTTTGGTAACTCGGCGTGGGGAGGAGGTTCTTCTCCGTATTCTACGAGTCCTTTCTGGCAGCCTGGTGCCTCATCAAATCCAGGCTATTCTTTTCAGAATGTTGGAAATCCATCCAATCAAGGATGGAATTCTCAGGCTCCGCCTCGATTACCGTTTCTGGCAACGTTAAACTTGCCAAACTTGTCGAAGTTAACTAATGACCCGATTCGGTATAGTCCGGGGTGGCCTCCGGTCCCGACCAAACTTCCTTCAGACATTCCAAAGTTTGAAGGTAAGAATGGAGAGGATCCGGCGGACCACATTACCACTTTCCACTTATGGTGCTCATCGAACTCCCTGATCGATGATTCGATTAGGTTGAGATTATTTCAACGCACCCTAACTGGGAATGCTGCCAAATGGTATATAGAGCTCACTGGGGGCAGTTTCGCCACATTTGGAGAATTGGCTGTCACATTTCTTAACCATTTTCAGTTGCCTGTCAGATATGAGGCTGGGACCGAACTCCTGGCTAATTTTAAGCAGGATGAGGCAACTCACATTTCTAATCACATTCAGGAATGGAGGAGAAGGAAGAGGCTTATCAAAGCTCATATTCCAGGTGAATTCCTTCTTGAGTGGTTTTTGAAATCTCTGCAGTCAGATATTTCAAAAGATGTATCCCTATCCGGGGTATTTTCTGAGGAGCAGGCCATTTTTAGGGCCCAGCAGTTAGAACTGATCTATTCTCAGTCTGGGGTACTTTATAAGTATTTGCCCAATGCTCCTCGCTCCAAATTGGATTTATCGAAACCCAAACCTCGTCTGCATGGTGACGGGCTTGTCGGATCGGTCAATAGTAGTGCAGCCAGCCTGCTTTCTCAATTGCAGCAGTTGTCTTTACAATCTGCTCCTTCTAATCAGGCTGTGCCTGCTGATTCATCACCTTCCCAGTCTTTGTCCATAAATGTTGTCCAAGCTTCTGATCCCAAAGGAAATCAACAATCCGATGGGAAGAAGAAGGGACGTAATAACAAGAAGAAGGGCAAGAATGGGAAGGGAAATGCAAATAAAACCAACAAGCGTGTTGGTGAGGGTCAAAAGGAGAAAAAGAAAGTGAAGTTTCCATGCAAGCTTTGTACTGGAGACCATCTCACGCACCTTTGCCCGAAAATTCAGAATGGTCAGCGCCTGTTATCTCAGCAGGGTTCTTCTACTTCCCAGGCTGTGCTATCAAACCCTTTTCCCCAGGGGCAGCAATTAATTGTTGGCGCGAACCAGAATCCTGGGGCTTCCTCTGGAGGTGCCCAGGAAGGGGAAATTCCATCAAATATCTTTATGATGAGTGCTCACGTGGATGTCGCTACGAGATCCCGTGATTATGGCGGAGAGGAATCTTCGAAAGCTAAGGAAGTTCCTGATGCTACTGAGCCGCTTCACATCATGAAGCCAACTGTCGAGTCTATGCCTCGGATGCCAAAAGCATCTTCTAAGCGGTCAATGATTAATCCGAACATGAGGGCTGCCCAGAACTACTCGATTGTAGAAGATTTGGCGCAGAGTCCTTGTGCTATGTCAGCTTTAGAGGTACTCCAGTCTTGTCCGGCTCAGCGCAGTGCTTTGCTCACTGCCATTGGGGCTGTTGATCCGAAAAATTCTCTTCTGATCACTTTTGATATGGCTAACTTTAAGAAGAGACTTCCTCATCACATGGCATTTCACATTAGATCGTCGTATCGAAAGACCAATATCTTTCGAACGGTTGTTGATGAGGGTGCTTCTACTTGCGTGATGTCTCTCGCATGCTGGAAGACACTTGGATCTCCCAAAGCTGTTCCATCTAGCACTGTTCTTACTGCGTTCGATGGCCATTCTCACAGACCCCATGGTATTGTCCCAGCTTTGCCCATCTGTGTTGGGGGCAAAACTGTCAACATAGAGGTTGAGGTAGTGGATGCAGCCTTGGACTACAACCTTCTGTTGGGGAGGAACTGGATATATGAGATGGATGCCATTGCATCCTCATTCTTTCCAATTGTATGTTTCCCCCACGAAGGGAGGATTGTCACATTGGATCAACTGGACTGTCCTCAGGTAGACCTGAATGCGCCTTCTGACTCATCCGTTCCTAAGTTGGATAATACTAAGGCGCCTGTTGAGAATCTAGGAGTTGGAATGTATTCTTCCCTGATGGGTTCTTTCGATCTTCCTCCTCCTACGGTGCATATTAATGCTATTTCATCCTCCAAGGCTCCCCTTCGAAGAGAGTTCTTTCGAACTCATTATTTTTTGGACCCTTGGACCTTACCTTCCCCTACTGCCACATTGGCGGAAGGTCAAGTGGGTGGTATGGCATTTCCGATTTCTGCAGCTGAGATTGCATATCAGTCTATTGTTGACACTGCAGAATCTGATCCAGCTCCTCTTTCACCGGAAGAGTTGGATGGTGATGTGGCTCCGGCTTGGACGCTTACTTCTTCTTCTGCCCAGGATTGTCTAGATACCACTCTTCCATCCGAAGAGGCCATCCTGGAAGCAATGACAGGTATAGAGAGACCGTGGGATGACTTGCATCATCGGTCTTACTTCCTACCTGACTTGAGCGAAGTCGAAGCTAGTTTTCCAAGTCCTCAATCTCCTGGACCTGTTCACCCAGTCTTGAGCCCCTTAGCACCAGCACAGGTTTATGCTGAAGGGAACATGGCTGTGATCTCTCCTACTATCCCGGTGAACATCTCCAGGAATACCAACATTATCGAGAACGTTTTCATTGGAGCTGAATGTTCCCATGAAGAGGTTCAAATCTATACCGAGCTCTTCAAAGAGTATAGGGATGTTTTTGCTTGGTCTCATGAGGAAATGCCTGGCATAGACCCATCTATCGTCCAGCATGAGATCAAGACGTATGAAAACGCTAAGTCGGTCAGGCAGAAGCTTTGTCCGATCACATCCACTCGGTCGTTGGGATTTTGTGTGCCTTCGGAAGGGATAGGGGTAGATCCCTTGAAGGTTGAGGCAATACTTCGGTTGCCTCCCCCGTTGGCGGAGCCCCGAAATGGGCTCTATTTGAAGAAGTATTATGCCTAGGCTTTGGCCTGGCATTTTGCTTTGTATATATTTATCGTTTTTTCTTTGTACATATCTGATTGATTTTCGATTTTTGATGAGGTGGTGATGTTTTTGATCTGCTTTGGCAGGTTGGGTTGGATGTCATGAGTCATTTTGGTTTCGTCGATGGTGCTAGTAGACACACCCGGAACTTAAACAGGATGATTAAGGAGCCTACCTGAAGTTTCGCTGAATTCCGACGGTCGGTTGTTCCTGATTTGCTGAAACAAGTTTTTAGCTCCAGAGCTCTTTTTCCAAATCAGCTATGCAATCATGAACCAATTGAGAGGTAATTTGTGTATTTATGGCTAAAAATTGAAAATTTTCGCAAAAATTTCCTTATGCTTATTTTTTCGATCTATCTTATGCTGTATAACTTGATTGCTTGGAAGTGCCCAGTTTTGGTATGTTTTCAGGTACATTTTGACGATTTTGAGACTTTTCCCGGTTTTTGATCCATGATTTCAGACTCTTCACGGCAGGTATATGATCTTCACTGGCATATAGGTTAGGGAATCACTTTCCGTTGCATCTTGCAGTCTAGCCTCCATACTGATCACTTGCCTTAGGGTCGATCCCATCAGGTCATGAGTATTACACCCATTTCACTCGCCGATTTTTAATCATGACTTGATGGTAGAGCCTTCCTTTACATGGGCTTCCTAGTTAGTTCCTCGCTATCACTTGTTGCCAATGCTGCTTTTTATGTAGGCTCGGGAGTCCTCTTTAGTCCCGCCACGTCTTCTGTGTTGAAGCTTCATTCTTCTTCTTCATCACTTATCATTTTTCTGGCTTATACCTTAGAGGCTCCCTAGTGTCGTTAAGTTGTATTACTGCATTGCATATTGGCTACTTGTTTATCCTGGCCTTTAGCCGGCTTCATTTGGACTCGATGTTTCAGCCAACTTTTGACCTTGACTTTCTGTACATTTCGGCCATCATGTAGTATCTACCATTTGGGTTAAAAAACTATGTGGGTTCCCATGGTAGCCAATTCCTTCTTAGGATTCCAAGCTTTGTTTGCTTCTTCTGTAATATCCCCAAATGGGAACAAGCAACAATACTAAACAATATTACTCAGAAATAACGTAGTTCAAAAAGGTAAGAGCAGGAGGCCAATATGGAGGCTCAATAATGACATTTACAATAGCAAATCAGAGTTATATTGAATCCCATGAGTTATAGAACAAAAAATAGAAGACTTTACATGAAGAAATGCTCAAAATGAGATGCTGCCACCATATGATATGATTGAAAGTGCTTGACAACGTTATTTTATTAGCTGAAAAGAGCTGTAGATTACACTTCAGATCTAGAGCAGATCCGTGTACAAAAAGTTAGATCTATATCAGATTTGTACACTAGATAGGCTCCTTTACAAATGCCCCTTAGGGTTTTCAGCAAATAGTGAAGTACATGGAGTAGATCTAAGATCTAATGCAGCAGTTCTGCAGAATGATTCATAAATTATGAATTAAATACAACAGTATTCAGATCAGATCTGAATATGACATGGATTAGATCTGAAATCCATGTATCACCAGAGTGAAGGGTAGCTTCCCAACACTAGAGATCTCTCCTCCAAAAGTCTGCCAAAAGTACTGGAAGATAGACTACGTTGCAGGCTCTAAAACATGGTTTGGCCTCAAGCCAGGATCTGAAAATGTGCTCCAATCTTCAAATACTCTCTTGTCAAGGGGATAGAAGACTCTCCCACTGAAAAGAGGCACTAGAATGGACTAGATCTGTGTAGATCTAGCCTCCACTTGCTGCAGCTTACAAATACAACTAAACCATCAACATGATCTGCGTTGTAGTTGGAAGAAGAGCTTGGACAAATGCATGATAGTGGACAATAAATACAAGACTCCTCCAAGAGCTACTCAAGGAAGGAGGTGGGATTCCCGATCAGGAACACCTAGTGCTAAAAAACACTATTCTCTGTTAAACAACCAAGAGAATAAGAAATGTCTAAACAGAAAAAATCTTCAGAAAATAATATGGTCATCAACCTTCTCTTACTTCCCTCCTCTTCCTTTTATAAGATTGAGATCTTGAAAAATCCTAAAACATCTCAATGATTTAGCTTCTTTCACATGTGCCACCTCCAACTAATATTGCACTATGCATCAATGAGGATCACTTCTTCTAGACAACATTGTTGATTTGTTCATGGTTGACCCAGTCAAATGGTTCAATCCCTTTCACACATAAGGGTGTTTTATTAAGATAGCCCAGATTTATCTTTATTCACATGTGGCATTGATTTATTCACTGTTTTAGGAGTTTTTATTGTCCTCCTTTACACATCTATTCATGCAACAGGAAAATGAAACAAAATTTTTTATTCCCCATTAGCTTGGGCTAATTGGGAATATTACAGTCCTCCCCTCTAAAATGTTGCTTTTCCTCAAGCAACTGATAAGGTGAGTGCTGCAACACTTCTCCTCCTCCATTGGTGACACCATCATGAGTTAAACTTCCTCCATAAGCTAATTTTTCACCAATCCAACCCTCCATGAATTGTTCCTCCAAATTCATCATGAGATGTACATAGTCCATCCCACAAGGAGTCAAGAACTCAATTGAAACAAACATGGTTGAACCAATACTCTTCCTGAAACATGTAACATAAGGTACATAGAGAGTCTCCATCCCATGAGGTACATACATGCCTCCCATCCTCCCTCCATACAATCCCATAAAAAGTACAACTATATCATCAAGGTATGGAAGCAAAACTACATATACACAAACAAAAATTTGAGCATGAGGAGGTGGGTCATAGTCCCACATATGATACCAGTGCAGTGCATCTCCTGCCTCCATCAGATCAAGGTGTGGTAAGTGGTTTCCCAACCACTTACTTTTTGCACAGGTCATTTGGCTATGGCTGAAAGTGTGAGATATTTTTGGTGCCTTTGGGAAGCACCCATAATGAAAGAAAATCTCCCTTTGCACATCAAAGGAGTGGCCAAATTCAGAAATTTTAGTGGCCCAATGTTTTCCATGAGATTTACATGATACATTACTCCTCCTTGGAGTCATGGCCTACATAAACATGGTGAAATAATATGTAAAATCAGTAAATGAAACTTGCTTTACATGATCAGAGTCTTCACCAACAATGTCTCTCATACACATGGATTTGTGCATGGATCTTTCTCCTCTTTCAAAAGAAGAGAGAGATGGCTGAAATAACTCTTGCATAGAGTCATATGGCTGCCCCAACTCCACATAGTTCATGAATTCTTGAAAATGCTGATGTAGTTCTTATTTCAAGCCTTCCCAATCAAATCTCCTCATGATGATGTTGTAGATCCTCATGGAATACATATGGTTGAAACATAACTCTTTGTATGCCACTTGTAGTAACTTATGCTTGAGCTTAGAAGCTCTAGACAAGAAGATCCTACCATGATGATAGATGAATCCTCCTTGGACTAAGTAGCCCTCTTCATGCAGTTGGTCATCAAGTATCATACATGTGTGAAGATATTTGGAGTAATCCACCAACAGTAGGGATTTCCAGTATAGATCTACATTGCTCAATAATGACAGTGCTGATGATGCATCAACAGAAATTTTTGTCATGTTGCTGCTCTTCTCCTTGACATCTCCTATGCCAAAGGTGTGTGTTGGAAGGTTGTTCCTCCCATTCTTCTCCTCCTGCAGCGCAAATCCAGAAATGAGAGTGGGTGATGATGATAATGGAAGAAGATTTCCCTCCTTCTTGAGCTTACCCAAGTTTCCCAGCATTGTAGCTTTGTCTTCAAGTGGTCCAATCCCTCCTGGATCTAAGTTTGGAGCAGAAAGTTGTGAGGTATTCCCCACATAATATGAATCAGGTGGCCTCCCAATCAGTGGTGACTTTACCCAATGTAATCAACCATTGAACACCCAATATAACATTGGTGTCTGGTATGTCAACCACAAAGAAGTGATCCACAAAGGTGTAGGATCCCATGGTGACTAAAAGTGATGGGACATAATACATGAATTGAATTGTCCTATCTCTTGGGACCAAAACCGAGAATCCCTCAAAAGTATCAGTGGTTATTTCCCTCCTCTGCACAAGATGGGCATCAATGAAGTTGTGGGTAGCCCCACTGTCAATCAATACAGAAACCCTCTGATTCATGATTGAACCTTAAACTCTTATGGTCAAGTACTTAGGTACTCCTCTCAATGATGCAAGAGTTCCTCCAATAGGAGAAAATTCTCCATTTCCATCTCCTGATGGTGTTTGATCTCCTTCAACATTGTCAGCGTTGTGACCCATTCTTGGTTCATCATCTTCATCTTCTTCAAGATCTGAGAAGACCTCTATGTAATGTGCTTTACCAGCAGCACATCTATGTCCAGGTACCCATGGTTCTTGGCAAGTGAAGCATAGCTTCTTTCTCCTTAGATCTCTTCGGACTTCAATATCAAGAGGCTTCTTGAATGAGCTCTCCTTTGAAGGAGCAACTTTCTCTTCCCTTCCTTTAGAAGGGAAAGAGGGCTTGTGCTGAAAGTTTGCCTTTACTTTTGGCAAGGCATCTTGAAGGTCTCTAGCCCTCTCAATGGCATCATGCAAGGTAGTGGGCTTGGTAGACTTTACCAACCCATGAAGAGGTTCATCTAGACCATCGATGAACATGTACACCCTTCTTGCTGCAGACAAGTCAGGAACCATAACAGATAATCTCAAAAACTCAGAAATATAAGACTCTGTATTACCTGATTGCTTCAACTTTGCAAGGCTCATGAAAGGTTCTTCTGGATCTCTTCTGTCAAATATTTCCACCAACCTTCTAGTGAACTCTGAATAAGCAGTCACATTGGCATGACCCAATGTAGACAAGCCATGGAACCACCAGTCATGTGCTTCACCTTCGAAGTGCAGCGCTGCAATCTTGATAACTTCCATCTCAGGGACTTTTTTCAGCTGAAAGTAGATGTCAAGTTTTTCTACCCATGCTTTGGCAGAACTCTTGGATGACCCATCAAAATTGGGTATAAATAATCTGCCCATAGAGTGATGTCGAGCATGATTCTGAGTGAATCCACAATCTCTATGCTAATGCCTTGGTCTTCTTTTGTCCTTGAGGTGAAAAAAATATTGAAAACTTAGCTGATCTTTGAATCTATGATTTTGAGACTCATATTCTTCAAAGTGGTCTTCAAGGAATGCTTGCTCTTGAAACCCTTCATTTCCCACAGCCAAAAAGGTAGGCATGGTAGAGTGTTGGGAAAATTGTGGTTGATTCACTGGTTGATCATTCTAGTGGTGAGATATACCAGAGCTTTCTCCAAGATGAAATATCTTAGGAGATTCTTTGATTCTGTCCATTATCATCTCTTTGATCCCTCTAGCAAGATCTTGCATGGCTTTCAAAAGGATCTTTGCAAAGTCCTTTCCTTCTTCATCACTTCCAGATTCAGGGGCTTTACCCTTGTCTTTATCATCATTTGTGTAGTCAAATTTCTTCTTTCTTCTTCTTAGATACCTCTTCTCTCTGTCAGTAAGAGGATCATCTTCTTCTGAAGACATATTGGCTTCTTATAGGTTGTGCCAAGATGATTGCTCTGATACCACTGTAATATCCCCAAATGGGAACAAGCAGCAATACTAAACAATATTACTCATAAATAATGCAGTTCAGCAAAGTAAGAGAAGGAGGCAAATATGGAGGCTTAATAATGACATTTACAACAACAAATCAGAGTTATATTGAATTCCATGAGTTATAGAACAAAAAATAGAAGACTTTACATGAAAAAATTCTTAAAATGAGATGTTGCAACCATATGATATGACTGAAAGAGCTTGATAGCATTATTTTATTAGATGAAAAGAGTTGTATATTACACTTCAGATCTGGAGCAGATCTGTGTACAGAAATTTAGATCTATATCAAATCTGTACACTAGATAGGCTCCTTTACAAATGCCCCTTGGGGTTTTTAGCAAAAAGTGAAGTACATGGAGTAGATTTGAGATCTAGGGCAGCAGATTTGCAGAATGATTTAGAAATTTTGAATTAAATACAACAGTATTCAGATCAAATCTGAATATGAGATGGATTAGATCTGAAATCCATGGATCACCACAGTGAAGGGCAGCTTCCCAACACTAGAGATCTCTCCTCCAAAAGTCTGCCAAAACACCCTGCAACTTCTCACTTGCAAATAACGCAATACTAGAAGATAGACTGTGTTGTAGGCTCTAGAACATGGTTTGGCCTCAAGCCAAGATCTGAAAATGTGCTCCAATCATCCAATACTCTCTTTTCAAGGGGATAGAAGACTCTCCCACTGAAAAGAGGCACTAGAATGGCCTAGATCTGAGTAGATATAGCCTCCACTTGCTACAGCTTACAAAGACAACCAAACCCTCGATAGGATCTGCGTTGTAGTTGGAAGAAGAGCTTGGTCAAATGCCTGATAGTGGATAAGAAATGCAAGACTCCTCCAAGAGCTACTCAAGGAAGGAGGTGGGATTCCTGATCAGGAACACCTAGTGCTAAACAACACTATTCTATGCTAAACAACCAAGAGAATAATAAATGTCTAAACAGACAAAATATTTAGAAAATAATATGGTCATCAACCTTCTCTTGCTTCCCTCCTCTTCCTTTTATAATATTGAGATCTTGCAAAACCCTAAACCATCTCAATGATTTAGCTTCTTTCACATGTGCCACCTCCAACTAAGACTGCGCTGTGCATCAATGAGGATCAATTCTTCTAGACAACACTGTTGATTTGGTCATGGTTGACCTAGTCAAATGGTTCAATCCCTTTCACACATAAGGGTGTTTTATTAAGATAGCCCAGATTTATCTTTGTTCACATGTGGCATTGATTTATTCACTGTTTAGGAGTTTTGATTGTCCTCCTTTACACATTTATTCATGCAACAGAAAAATGAAACAAAATTGTTTATTCCCCATTAGCTTGGGATAATTGGGAATATTATATCTTCTAAATTTTTCCTTAGTTTTTTTACCATTTTTCTCAATTTCTTGCACTTCCTACTCATTTTTCTTAACTTAATCTCAGCTGATTTTTCTTTTATCAAGGTTTTGGCAGAAGAAGGAGGAGCAATGGCTTCAGTTTCAGAAATGGTTGTGTTAGGGTCCCGTGATTTGGCCGATTGGCGAGCCAAATGACGATGTAACATCAAACCAAGCTTTGGAGCCCAAGGACCTAGCCTTCCTAGACTCAGAGAGGGCTCTCTCTATTAGATGTAAAAGATATCGGTGTTTCGCTTATGGTGTTCTGATATTAGGCTAGTTATGAAGTGAGTTTTTTGATTTTTGGTTTTTAAGTTTGTGAGGGGTAAAAATGATCAAAGACATAAAAATGGATAACAAGAAGTCAGATCAATTGGGCTATGGGGTCAAACAGGTCAAGGAAGCTATGAGATGATGATGCAAGGTTGCTGTAGGGCCGATTTGATTCACGGTAGAAGGGATCTTTGGGCAGAATGGAGTAAATGGACATCAAGCTTGTGAAAGACGAGGGATTTCAAGTGTAACTAGTTTATAGCAGACATAAACATGTTATAGCAAGCCATTAATCATGCTAGATGTAACTATGAGCTAATTAATACATAGAAATCAAACATTCCAGCCATACATAGAAAGTATAAGACCTTCTAACTTTGGGAAATGGCTATCAGACTTTGGGGAAAACACATAAGGAGGACTAACAACTTATAAAACCATGCCGGAACGCTTAAACACAGTCTATAAGTCATTGGGCACTTTGACAAACAAGCTTTCATAGTTTTAGGCAAAGGGCTAGATCGGGACTAGGCCTCCTTGGTTCAACAAGATGATCAACTAATCAGTCAAAGAGAAAGTTTTATGGACAGAACTATGGACAACTTATAGGTAGGCAGGGTACACCATACATCCTACTCAACATGCATAGAACTTGTAAATAAAACTAGCAAACAATATCCTTAAGTTACTAAAGAGCAGTTAAGAATTCTTTAGCATAACTAAGGAAGAAGAAAACATCAAGCTATGAAGATTCAGGAATTTTGAGGTGCCTCCATGGGCATATCTCAAAATCAATCTCTACTGATCTATAGCAACAAGAAGCATGTATTATGAATGAAAACTAGAAGACAAAAACATAGCAAGAAACACTATACCATTCTACCATGTCATGGAATCCATCACCAATCCTTCATCATTCATCAAAAGCACCCAAGAGGCAGTCCAAAAATCATAACACAAGTATGTTCTTCAAAGCTCATATGACCAATATATTGATTCTTCTCTCAAGTTCAGCCTTGTTTTACAATGAAGCCTTGTGGAATAAATAGGCTTGAGTGAGGAAAACCTCATGGAGCAACTAGCTATCCCGTTGGCCTAATCAAAATATCTAAACTTGTCCTTGAGGCTTTGCAAAGCCCAAGGCACAAAATATCCCATAAAATATCTAAAAAAATGCTAAAAACGAAAATTATATTGACTTTACATCATTTCCCAAGTGTAAAAATAGCTAAACGCACATTTGGGAAAAGCAGATTTTTGAGGTTCAAAAATTACAAAAATACTTCATATTTATATCTGAAAAAGGTCCCCTGACTTGCTGGAGGCAATTGGCAGCCTTTCCGATGTCGAAACGAGGCTCATGATATCTTGTTGGAAAGCTCTCTGTGACTAATTTCTGGCGCAACTGAAATCATCTCAATCTGATGCCTGGAAGTCCTCCAAATCTGTACCCGTGTGTAAAAAACCAGGAAATAGCAGAGTGCTGATATGGCGGGCAGAATGTGCAAAAAGTGAGCATTTTTTGCCAATTTGAGGGGGCGAATGATCTCCAAATGCTCTGAAAATCGTTGGGGACCTGCTCATAGAATTATGGCATGAACTGGTATCATCCTTCTCCCTTGAAAAATCCTCAAACTGAAATGGCGAAATTATGAGTTTTCGACCAAAAACCCAAAAAATGCCAAAAAACAAAAAGTTGCCGAAATGGGCCCAAAATTGGCATGCATGACCCTCAGGGGTCCCTAGCAATATGCTCCGAAGCTGAGGCCAAAATATCAAGGGCTGATATGCTTTTCTCCCCTTTCCATGCCGGGCGCTTCTTGAAACTGTTGTTTACCACTACTGAGTTACTGCTGTTCAGCACTCTTCTCCTTTTTTTTCTGCTGCTGCTCATCTTTACCACTGTCATGCTGCTCTTGTTGTCTTGCCTAGAGGGGCATCTTGATCTAGATGTGCTCCTGAAAAACCAAAATGCTTCCAAGTCTTTGGAATGGCCTTCTTTAAACCAAACTCTGTCCTAGCCTGTAACTTTGCTATTAAGCAACAAGTGATTTCAAAGATAGTGTGAAAATGCTCTTTTTGGTGTAAGACCTTTGCTCCTTGAGAATGATGCCTTTCTAGCCTTTGTATATCAATCAGTCAACATTCATAATGAATACACAGTCAAAGGAGAAAACATACAGTCAAGGTGACTGTTTATAGAACAAAGGTGGCGGGGCTTTGAAATGCTTTTGAGGTTTTAACAAAAGGCCTGTAGGAGTTTTGTCTTTTAAACAGTCGAGGCTCTCTTTCAACATAAAACCCTGCTTCTCTAGAATATTGCCTTTCCAACCTCTGAGTATCAACCTTTAACAAATAGACTTTGAAGAACAAAAAGACAATCAATCAGTACACACAGCCAACAATGATCTCTTTTGTGTGTGTGGCGACGGTACCCTGCCCTTTGATGCTTTGAAGATATAAGATACCTTGTCTTTTGAAAAGGCAAGGTGAAAACACAGTTTTGAGTCCAAGACCCCTTTCTTTGTAGGCACTTCATCAGCATATCCAGCACTATACCACAGTTTTTTAAACAAAAGATATCCTCACAGTAAAAGCACTGGTTTATGGATATGGTGACAGAGTTTGAAAAGTTTTTTATGCTGTGATAACAAAACTTGTAGCAGTCTAATGCCAATAAACTCCTCTTCAAATCAAAACACTTCCCTCCTCATATGTAGCTCACCAAATATATTTAATAACATAAACACAGTCGATCAATAAGTATCTTCACAGTCACAGTTTTCTGTGTTATGGGATTAGGTGACAGAGCTCCGTAGTGTTTGATGTGTCAATGCAGGTCTTGTAGTCAATCAAATACCAACAAAACTCCTTTTGAAACAACACACTGTCCTCCTTTTACTGTCCTTTGCACCAGCTTGATAAAACACTCCTAAATGCAATGAGCTTTACTTACTGATTCTGTCTTATGGAGCTGAGAGTTAAAACACTGTTTTTTCTCCCTTTAATAAAAGGAAACTCCTTTAAAAGATAAAAAATGTTCATATGATGGCTGTGTCAAAAACTTACCTACTGTCTTCACCCTCAAAACACTCTATCTCTTCTTTCTTCATCACGGTTCGAGGGTAGTTTCATTGGTTATTCATACTAATGCAAATTCCACCTTTTTATGTTTTACTTCTAGTCAATCACAACCATTCCAAACCTGGAAATTTAAATAAGAAGAATAACTCTTTTTGATGTTGTATTCAATCATGCACATAGCTGACAGAGTTTCAACTTTGTCTCATCACAGTAGGGTTAGCTCCAATGGATATTCATACAAATGCAAATTCAACCCTCTGTAAAGTTTCACCACTAGCCAAAAAAAACACCACAAGTCTTGATTTTTTCTTTAGACCAAATTATCCATCCTCTCTTGGTGATCTTAACAAAGCAAAAAGGCACATTGAATACCTTGAAACCGATGATGATGATTCTTGAGGAGCTTGAGCAGCGTTTCTGGGCTTCTTCTTCAAATACTGTGTTTTTGACTTCAAATAGTGCCTTTCATCCTTTAACATTGTTTGGGGGACAGTTGGCTTGGTCCTTTGTCATTCATCAAATACACTACCCTACTATGACAGTGTTTGAGCAAACAAAGTCATGCAGGCCCGGATCTTTAAACAAGAACATCAACACTCCTCAAAACATAAAACTACCCTTCTTAAACTCTACTGCTCTTCACACTGTGCTGCATATTATTAATGTTTTCTTCTTTACCTTGCTGCCCTGCCTCCAATAGCCTGTGGAAATTTCTTTTCAAGCACACAACCTTGCCTTCTTGTCAACTGTTGTTTTGAGCAAGGCAGGTTTGCCTCAAATGCTGTCTAAATGTTTTCTTTGATAATAGTTCTCAGCTCCTCTGAAAACACTGCAAATCTTCCCTTAGTATGCCAAAAAGCCAATATTTATAATGAAAAGTGCACATTCAAACAAAAACATACACACAGTCAAAAATTCACTGTGTTTGGGTAGGGTTACCCAGCTCCCTGTGCTTTTGGGGTGAGAACATATAGTTATGTAGCAGACAAAAAGTAAAAACTCCTTTCAACCAAAACTCTGCCTCTTGTATTCAACATTGTTTCTCATACCCAGTTTTGACAAAAACACCTTCAGACTGTTTTAACAGCTTTACTCATTTAAGGTTTTCTTTATAGAACATAAGAGAAAAGTGGCTTTGCCTTTTCACCCTTCAGAAATGACTTTTGAAAAATCAAGGCATTCACACAATGATTGGATGGCAGCCCTTGTTTAACTATTTGAGAAGCTCTATAAAGAGTTTTTGAAGGTTTTTAGGTGATTTTCTTGACCATTTCTACAGGAGTGCCGCTGGCTGCTACAGGCGCGTCGTGCAGCAGTGCATTCCTTTGTAAATTTTGTGCACAGGCGCGTCGCGCACTTTTCCAGGAGTGTCGCGCAAGTTTGCAGTCCATTTTGAAGGCCTTCCCGGTGTTGGAATTGGGCACGAGATGGCTCGTTGGAAATATGTGGAAGTCTAATTTCCAGAAAAACTTGAATTTTTTCATTTGGTGTCCATTTGATCCTTCAAAAATTGATTTTCCCAACACTGGTCAAAACTGGTGAATCCTGGTGCAGAAATGCATCGAGCTGTTTGTAGGCCATTTTTGAATGCCTTCCCGGTGTCGGAATTGGGCGCGAGATGGCTTGTTGGAAAGCTGTGGAAGTCTAATTTCCAGAACAAATTGAATTTTTTCATTTGGTGTCTATTTGATCCTTCAAAAACTGACTGTCCCATCACTGGTCAAAAAAGGTGTATGCTGGTGCAGAAAAACATAGCGTTGATTGCAGGCTACTTTTGGATGCCTTCCTTTTGTCGGAATTTGGCCCGAGATGGCTCATCAGAAAGATATGGAAGTCTATTTTCCAAAAAAACTTGAATTTTTTCATTTGGAGTCAATTTTGTTGTTCAAAATCTGACTGTCCCATCACTGGTCAAAATGATGAATCCTGGTGCAGAAATTCTCCCGTGACATCTGAATTTTTCACGTTTCTCACAAACCATGATACCTATGTAGAAACTGAAGGAGGTTTTTATTTTTGAACCTATGAGGGACAAAAACCTCTCTCAATTTTGTAAATCTCATCTCTGTTTGATCAGAAAATCATTTTGAAACAAACTGCCCGGGCGCTCCTTAACCTCTGTCTTTGTATGGCTTTGTCATAATGAATGGAATACTCCTCAAAATGATGTGGTAATATATATTTTATGAGGTAGGAAGTTCTCTGAACCATGCTTAAAAACCTGCCATTTTTTTTTAACACTGTTGATGACATTTGTTATGTAACCCTACTTTAAAACTGTCAAGAAAATACTGAATACTACTTTGTCATTTGAAAGGGTAGGGTTTGTATTTTCAACATGCTTTTGACAGTTTTTGTCTTCAATCACTTCTTCAACCTTTTTCCCACTGCAGGTGCCCAAATTTTCTGACCTTACTTGGATTAGGTCATGGCCCTTTGTTTTAAGAAAGTCGCCTCCTTTCAACATACTTCTTTGCTTATATCATTTATGAGATCTCTGTCCCTTTTTGAATAATGAGAAAGCTGCATTTGTTTCAAACTCCCAAACACTGACAATCTATCAAACCACTTCTTTGTCTATTCATAAACTGGTATACTTATTTATAATGTCCTTTTGGGAACAAAACTCAAATTACCTCCCATCATTTGTGATGTGTTTTCTGAAAGGGGAACTTTTATGAAGTAGGAAAAACAGGTATCTTGGAAACACAATTATCAGTTCCTTTTAATAGTGCAGTGATCTTTCTTTGTAACAGAATCATCCATAATTTCAAACCTGTCCAGTGCTTTGACATTTTAGGTGATATTTTTAATAAGGGAAAAACCATTCAAAATCTGTTTGAAAATCCTTGAAAACTGTTTTGTCATTCTTAAAAGGGAGGTGGTCTGTCTTTTCCCAACTGGGTTGACAGTCTCTGCTTCCAGGTGATCCATAAGTTTCTTCTTTGATTGTAAGTGCTCTATTTTGGTTGCATCCAGTCATACCATATTTGTCTGTTTACTCAAAAAGGAGCTCTTTTAGACTTCTTGGCATGTGACAGTAAAGTGACTGTGTGGCCACTTCTCCTAAGGAAACTACCCTTTTTGTATCAATGACCTGCATATATTCAATATTGTCTCCTGTCCACTATAGGTATAGTTTGACAAACATTTCCATTTGAATAGGAAAACCAATACTTTTGAATCATAAACACTATCTTTTACCTGTGTACAGACTTTTGCTTTCTTTCTTTGTTTCTTTCCACTGCACCTTTTGACCAATCAGTTTTTAACAACCCTCAATGCCTTGGCCATCTGCTCATAAATGGAGGAGGCCCTTCACTGAGCAAAGTATCTGAAGATTATTTGATAAGGCTGCATGACAAGGGTTTGCTTGGATTATGATGGTAAGCAACCAACTTGAAAAACATCAATACTGGCACCTCTGCTTGCAACCACCACTGTGCTTCAGAAAAACCCTAGTCAAAGTGTCATTGTCTCACTGTACTGCTTTGAGGGGAACTGAGATGTCATTATTTGCTTTGGTCATCTTATGACAGATTATTTGAAAGAAAGTCTCTGTGAATATGTAGGTCAGCGCCCTTTGAAAAACAAAAAACCTTTTCTTCTGCCTGTGTGATGACATGATTTGTCAGCATCTCTTCAATTTAGTCTTGTGGAAAAGCAGGTTGCTTATGATCAGAATGGTTTTTACCAATGATATGCCTCTCTAAAGTTTCATCATTTCACATGATTTTAAAACTTCTCATGACTTCCTTTACAAGACCAAACTCTGTTTTCCTTTGAATTTGCATACTTCAGACCCTATCCCTGTTATGATCATTACTCATATTCAAAAAACCTAGAGTTATCCTTTCACTGTTCAGTCAAGAACAAACCTGGACTTTTGCAATCCTTAAAATCAATACTGGCCAGCGCCCTCTGCTTGTAGATGAAGGAGGCGCCCTAACCCTCTGCTTGTAAATGAAGGAGGTTCTGGGCCATGACAAATTACCAGTTTGCTGTGACAGTGGTGTCTTTCTCTTACTGTGATCTTCATGCTGGAAAGAGTTGTAAGGTCTTGATGAGTGACTCTTTGCTTTGCAGATATATCTCAAGCTCATGTTACATTTAGAAGCAGTTGTTCTTCTAACTGTAGATTCAAGCATTTCCTCCTGAGATGAAGTTATATTTCCTGTCTTTGTAGAATCCATAAAACACTGTAAAACACCTAATAATCAGCTTGAGACTGGGGTTTATGCATTGCTGAGACCTAGGGGTATAAGTGGCGCGACTTAGAGCTGTTATCAACTTGATTTGCAAAGTGGGAGGTCAGTCATGGTTGGTCTGTAGCAGATGGAGGCTTTTTGGCTTTTTGATTATTGCCAAGGGTAAAATGTCTTAAAACGCCACTTCCTAACATAGGGGAGACTTTTGAAACATATTTGGATTTTTCTTTTAAAGCTGATGGGCAAACCAATAGGGCTGAAGCTAGGTAGGATAGTGATAATGAGGTTTTGATTTTGACATGGGTGGACTGAAAAGTAGAAGGGCGAAAAAAGTTTTCAGGAGGGTTTTCTAGATGAAAAATTGACATAAGGAAATCAGCTTCTAGAAAACTCAGCTATAGATATAGTCATCACTAACATGTAAAAAATACTGATGACTAACAGGTTGTGCCAGTTCTAAGGTTAGAAGCAATGGTGTTTTCTTCAGGTGTCCAAGAGGTTATTTCAGCATTAACGTCCTAACTGGGTGAAATAATATTTCCTTCAGGCGTCAGGGGAACTATCTCAATTATTGTGTTTTGTTCTAATAGAATAGTGTCCCCTGGCTGGTTTCCATATTCAGATATTCTCTCTGTTTGGTCTTCCCTACTCACCCATTCATTATCAGAGGGAGATAAAACCCTCTAAGCCTACAATTCATCATGGTGAGGTAGGATTTTAGTATGGCTAGAGCTACTAGCAGCGATAGACTAGTTCAACAGGTCTCTCTGTTCCTTGGATTGTTCAGTTGGGCTTCCAATTTCACAAGATGCTATCATTTTCTCAAGTAATTGAGCCATTTATTCTTCGTAGTATTGTAAGGACATATTTTTAGGGCTTAAAAGTGGTGTATGGGATGGTCCCGCCTCATCTGGAAATTTATAGGTGTTTTGCCGTAGTTGCAACCTTTCAGACTGTCTCTGTTTTCCTGGTTTTTTGGTCGAAACATGGGTTCTCTTCCTTCTTGCTCTCCTAGGTATGTTTATTCTAGGGAGTTCAATATCTGCTCTAACAGGGTTTTCTTCAGGGGCAGGCCGAGCAGGATTAACAAATTTGTCCCAAGTTATTTGATGTTTTCTTAACACATGAATGATGATCATTTTAATCAAGCCATGGTGACTGAAAACTGCTTGGAGGTTTTTGGCTTTTCTAATTCGAATAGCAGTATTGTGCAATATAGAATTTAGGAAAAAGGGAAAATTAATTGAAATTTTTTGCTTGAGAACAACTAATAGTTTAAGTTGGCGGGACTTTACCAAATCCTGGCATCTGTCGCATGTGATATATATTTGAATGAAGACTGCCAATTCTTACCAAGGATGCTGCAAGGATGTGGGATTAATACCTTTCCCTTTTCGTTCCAATGGTTCACCTGCATCCTGGTACACTAAGATTGCTTCTTGTAGAAGGACATGTTTCTCAGTCCATCTTTCTCCTTCTATTGGTAATCCGGAGACCTCAGTGATGATTTCCTCGGTGACTCGTATGATTCTTCCTTGGAATATAGTATGCCCTTCCCACATGTTTTGCAGGAATTCAACTGTTATATCTGTATTAAACCCTTGCAGTCTGTATGGTTATGGAATCTAGCCAGCTTGTTGGAGAACGATGCGAGCTTATTCTGAGACTTGGAAAGTTGTGGGTTCATTGTGGAGAGAATTTCCACCCATGGCTATTGTGTTATTAGAACTGGTTTCTTCTTCTGTATGCATTTCTCTCAGCCCTGTTGGTTAAAAAATTATAAACACTACATGCGCTTTTTTTAAAAAATATATTATAAAAATGCAACTTCATGTTGTAAATGCAATGATCTTTTTGTCCCATCAGCATATCTGAAGGAAGTTGCATGGGTAATTTGCATGCTTATTCATTATGAATATTCATACCCCCTCCATCGGGAGAAGGGCGTACACGGCCTTAAGCTCAAGAGAAGTAGAAAGATTGTAACAATCATGAATTCACATGAAGCAAAGGTCAGAAATTGGTAATCATCGCAAATGTACGAGAGAAGGGAATCCATGGCCTTGAAGCTCAAGAAAAGAGGAAAGATTGCAACAATCATGAATGCACATGAAGCAAAGGTTAGAAGTTGATAATAATCACAACTGTACATCAGGTGGAAATGACCAAAGAAAGGGAGAATATCGGGGTAGAAATTATTATGAAAGGATGTCTTATTTTGACGGTGTAGTATAACAAAAGCATGAAAGGTGACAAATTATGATTGGTGTTGTCATATCTTAATTCAACATGAAAAGATAATTCACTCATAGTTAATTATGCGGGTAGGTAGTGATAACACTTATTCAAGTAGTGCATTTGTTTCAGGAATGGGTCAATAGGAAATAGGGCACATAAAAGTAATTAGCTATTTTTAGAAAAATACTTCAATACCACAAGCAGAGCCATTGCTGCTAGCAGGCGTTCATAGCCTCGATAGCGTTGCTATTTTAACCTGGAAACGAGCCATAATCCTCTATTTAAAAGTAGACATTTTCCTTATTTAATGGAGAGACCATTGTGCTGGTGTGGTGGCCAGATAGTCATAGTGCCATTCACAGGGATTGTAACAGAGTGATCAGGCCAGATCGTGATGAGACCTCCTGTCCTTCAAGGAATTTTTAGTTGTCGAGAAGGTCACTACCCTGGTGTGTTGGCCATTGTGGGAATGTCACCTGTTAAACCCTTATGATCATGATAGATTGGCTCGTGATGAGGCCCCCTATTCTCTCTTAAATATTTTCACATAGACATGATATTTTTCTTTTTGAAAAGTAGGAATTTTGATTTTTTTATGGAGAGACCACTATGCTAGTGTGGTGGCCAGATAGTCATAGTGCTATTCAGGGGGATTGTAACAAAGTGATAGGATCTGCTCGTGATGATACCTCCTGTCCTTCAAGCAATTTTAGCTGTCGAGAAGGTCACCACCCTGGTGTGTTGGCCATTGTGGGAATGTCACCTGTTAAACCCTTATGATCATGGTAGGTTGGTTTGTGATGATACCCCTTATTCTCTGTTAAAAATTTGCACATAGACATAATATTTTTCTTTTTATTTATACATGGAGGGAGGCTCATTAACTCTTTAAGAGTTAGGGATGGTGTGAGAAGTAAAAAGAATTCCAATACAATTAATACACTTTATTCCTATATCCTCATGTCAAGGAGATCTACTACTTGAGAGTGTAGAAAGATATACCATCATAAGATTATGGAAATTAATTTTGTAATAATACGTCGGAACAGGAGATATCTAACCCTTCATTATATAGATAAACCATGTCATCTTCTAGAGTAGAGATTTCCATCAAAATTTCAAAATATCATAATATTAGTAATATCGTTGCTTTTCTCCTCTTCCTGTGCCAATTCCTTTTCCAAAAGTGGCTTTTATGGCGAGGATGTGTAAAGGAAGAGTGGATTTTCAAAAATAAATCATTAAAAGACAAAAAACATTCTTAGAAAAGAAATCAGTCATTCAATTCGATTGAACAACAATTATTCAATTGATTGAAAAACAAAAAGTAAAATCACGCAAAAACAACCATTCATTTGAATTGAACAACACTGTCCAATTCAATTGAACAATAGTTGTTCGATTGGATTGAACAAAAAAAATAAACACAATAAAAAACACACACAAAATCGTTCAATTGAATTGAATAGCAGCGGTTCAATTCGATTGAACAACAACTGTTCAATTGGATTGAACAACAACTGTCCAAAGGTTTGAACAACAAAAATAAACACATTAAAAACATATTCATTCAATTGAATTGAATAACATCTGTTCAATTCATTTAAACAACAATTGTTCAAAGGTTTGAACAGAAAAAATAAACACACTAAAAAAAACACACAGTCGTTCAATTGAATTGAACAACAACTATTCAATTCGATTGAACAACTGCTATTCAATTGGATTGAACAGCAGTTGTTAAAAGGTTTGAACAACAAAAATAAACACATTAAAAACATAGTTGTTCAATTGAATTGAACAGAAGCTGTTCAATTCGATTGAACAAAAACAGATCAATTGGATTGAACATAAGATGTTCAAAGGCTTGAACAACTAAAATAAACACACTAAAAACACAATCATTCAATTGAATTGAACAGTAGTTGTTCAATTTGATTGAATAATAACTGTTCTATTTGATTGAACGAAATTTGCTCAAAGGTTTGAACAGAAAAACATACAAAATACGAGAAAAAAAAAAGAATGCAATTGTGAGTATGAAGAAGAGATGGAATGTACAACAGTGAAAAAAACTATGAAATTTAGGAAACATGTATACAATATTTACAAGAAGGAATAACAAATTTTTATGAACTTAAAGTTTTCGGGCCATCACCCCCTGCAACTAAAATTTGGATAGTGGGGTCGTCATGCACATGCTTGAAAAAAGACTCTTTTGTAAGTGGTTTATGATAGAGGCGCACCTGTTGTCCATTGACTCAAAAGGCAGAGCCAAATCCATCTATGGTGGTCAAGGTAATGGTACCATTTTCGTGTACTTCCTGAATTTCGTATGGACTGAGCCACCTTGTTTGTAACTTGCCCAAGAAGTCTTAGAATCTGGAGTCGTACAGGACTGCCCAATCTCCTTTCCGGAATGTCTTTTTTTTATGAGGTTTTCATGCCACTTAGCTCATTGTTGTTGAATAATTGCAGTGCGCTATAGATAAAGTAATCGTGCTTCATATAATTCATTTATTTTCTAGAGTCTTGTAATTTTGGCCTCTGTCAAATACAACCCCACTTCCTGGGTTTTTCTCAGAGACTTTATTTCAAATTCAATAGGAAAAATTGGTTCCCTTCCAAATACCATATGGTACGAAGAATATCCAGTGTTGTTTCGCCATGCTGTACTATAAGCCCACAAGGCCTCTGGTAGTCTAGTAGCCCAATCTCGGTGATGTGTTGAGACTGTTTTAGTGAGAATTGCTTCAAGGACTTTGTTGGTGCTTTCAACCTGCCCATTCGCCCATGGGTGTTAGGGAGAGGTGACTCTATGGGTGACCTAGTGGTCCTTCAAAGTGGCCATGATTTTATTTCCCACAAACTGTGCCCCTCCATCAGTTATCACTTCTCGAGGTAAGCCATACCATACAAATAGCTCAAAAATAAAATTGATCATAGATTCTTCGGTAGCTCTTGATAAAGCCATTGTTTCTACCCACTTCGTCACATAATCTGTGCCAACCAGTATGTAGGTCTTATAATTCAATGACGGGTTGAATGGTCCAACAAAGTCCAATGCCCACCATTCAAAAGGTTCCACTACTAATTGTGGTTTTAATGGCATTTTGTTAGATTGGACAAGGCAACCCATTCCTTGGCAACTATCGCAGGCTTGGACATATTTCTTGGCTTCTTTAAAAATTGTAGGCCAATAATAGCCCATTTGCAATACTTTGTGCCCCGTCCTGCGATCTGCAAAACATGGTTCATCATGATAGGCCATTAGGATGTCATAAATCTCGTCTTCTCAGATGCATCTGCGTATATGCATATCAACTCCTATATGGAAAATATATCCATTGATCCAGGAGAATCTATCACTACGCTGAACAATCAGCTTTTGTTCCTTTGATTTCAAGTGTCTTGGCAGCTTTCCTACTGCTAGATAATTCGCTACATCTTTGTACCATAGCGTTTTTACTGCTACAAAAAACAAATGCTCATTAGGGAACTAATCGTCCACCGCTAGTGGGTCATCTGACTTTGGAACTCTAGACAGGAAATATGCAACTACGTTCTCTTTCCCTAAGCGTTCCTTGATAGTTATGTCAAACTCCTATAAAAGCAACAACCAACGGGTCACTCTTCTATTTTTAATAGGTTTATTAGCTAAGTATCTAATGGCAGAGTGATAGGTATATAGGAATACCTAATAGCCAGTTATATAATGTCTAAATTTATTAATAGCATAAATGACAACCAATAACTCCTTTTCGGTTACTGTATAGTTTAATTCGACAAGAGTGACATTCTTTCTGATTTAATAAATAGCATAGGGACTTTTGTCTTCTTCTTGACCGAGAAATACCCCTATCCTTGTGTTAGATGCATCTGAGGAAATGTGAAAAGGCAGCTTCCAATTAGGGCCACGTAATACTGGTGCAATCACTACTAGTTTCTTCAAATCTAAAAAATCAGTGTCACACTTTTCAAACCAATGGAATTCAACATTTCCAGTTAATGCATACAAGGGTGCAACAATTTGTGATAAATACTTTATGACCCTACGGTAGTACCCTACATACCCAAGGAAACTACGCACCTCATTCTGAGTACAAGGTGTGGCTAATAAAAGAATTACCTCTATTTTTGTTGGATTTACTTTTATTCCAGCTACAAAGATGTAGTGTCCTAGGATTACTTCTTCAATCATCATCATGTGACATTTTTCAATGCTCAAACACAATCTGGTAGCAATACATCGTTCCAATAAATTTTCTAGCATTTATAGTGCTTGATCAAATTCATCTCCATATGGAGTAAAGTCATCCATGTAAATGTCGAGCCCTTCATTTATTAAATCAGAAAAAATGCTAAGTATGGCCCTTTAAAATGTTCTTGGGGCATTGCATAATCCAAGCGGAAATACCCTATAGGAAAATGTACCCCAGGGGTAGGTAAAGGTCATTTTATCCTGGTCTTCAGGGGCTATCTGGATTTGGTTGTAACCATTGAAACCATCAAGGAAAGAGAAGAACCGCTTTCCTGCTAATGTATCAAGGACCTGATCAATAAAAGGGAGGGGAGGGTGGTCTTTTTATGTTTCTTTATTCAGTTCTCTGGAATCCACATAGATTCGCCACTTACCATTATTCTTAGGAATGACTACTAGAGGAGAGCCCATTTTTTGTCTAAAATAGGATAAATGAAGTTTAAATCTAGCAGCTTTTGCAGTTCATCTTTTGCAATATATTTCATATGCGAGTTTAACCTCCGTTGAGGCTGCCAAATAGGTCGAGCACCTTTCTCAATATAAATGTGATGTGTGCATAGTTGAGGATCTATAACTTTCATGTCTGGGTAGTCACAAGCAAATGCTCCCTTATATTTCTGTAAAACCTTAATGAGCTTTTTTTGTTAGTTACTATTCAGACTACCATTGATATTTAAAACCTTTCTTGGCTCAATTTCAATTGGCATGTTGTTGCGAACAATACTCGTGGGTATGTGTTGGTTATCAATGTATGCCAAGGGGTCCTCCTGTGGTTCATTATCAAGAACTTCTTTTAACATTTGGCACTTTAAATTTTCTGAAGTAGATGACTGATTTATGAAGTTATTGATTACATCGTCTTCAGTTTGATCTTTGAATTTGAGTGCTTCAACTATTGTCAATGGTGAACGGATTTTTTGTTCCCAGTATATATGTGGCTATTTGTGAGTATTTACAGTGGGAAGGCTTGGTTTGTCAAGGGGGTATATGACAATATTCTTTATGGCATCACCTCTAGTAATGGTCATGTTGCCTGTTCGACAACCTATGTAAGCATCGACTGTTGCTAACCAAGGCCGTCCCAGTATCAGGGGGTGTCCATCTAACCTACTTTTTGGGTTAATAACTAAAAAGTTTTCCAGGTACTCCCATGAGTCCACAGAAACCACGATGTCCTGTAATATACCTTCTGGTTTGATAACATATCTGTCAGCAAGTTCCAGCAAGGTAGATATGGGTTCCAACATTGTTGTACCTAGCTTCTCACAGGTTTCTGTAGTTAAGATGTTGATGGTCGCCCCCAAGTCAACTGATGTGTTTGAAAAGGAGTGGCCAAAGATTTGTACTGTAACTATGGGGTTTCTAGATCCTTGTATTTTACTGGTGTTTCTTTACCCAAGAGTAAGTCTGACAGTGCTCCCACTACATGAACAATTGGTACAATTTTTCCTTTCCTCACTTGTTTTTCTCCGCACAACTCTTTAATTGTCTTCGCATAGATAGGAATGTCTTGTATAGACTGCAGAAGAGGAATTTTAATGCAAATATTTTTTAATTCCCCTAGGAGATCAAAATCTGAAGAGATTATTGGTTTAGGCAGCATTAATCTCTTAGGGAATGGAGGGGAGGAAATAATAATTTTTTCAGGGTCTTTTTGGTCAATTGTGTCCCTCCCCTGCTCTATATTTGTTTCTGTCATAGTTGATTATTTAGGTACTATTGGAATTTCAGACTCAAGTTGTGGCAGGGCCGTATCTTCTTTAGGTGAAATAACACACCCTGATCTCAGTTTAAGTTCATTGCATTGCTTTTTTTTAGTTTGGGGTTTGGATTTTCAACAATTTGGATTAGCTGAACTGGTCTGTTATTGGGATTAGAATTGGGTTGAGCTAGCAGTTGAGGATGCATAATAGGCAAAGGATTGTGTTGGACTGGGTATCGAGCTAGTAATGTGGGTTGATTCTGAGCCCCTATTCCCATCGATAAATTGGTCATTCCGAGGGGTCTCTACCTGTTTTGAGACCAATTTGTATTCTGTGAAGTGGAGGCAGGCCACTGAGACTAATATGGATTGTTTTTCCAATAAGGGGGATAAAAAGGAAAAATTGACCAATTATTACCTGAAGAGGGTTGTTTTGGCCAAGGAGGCATGGAAAATGATTAGGATGGCCAGGCAGAAAAAGGTGATTGGATCTGCCATGATGTTGCAGGGTTCTATTGATTCAATTATGGAGGAGCAAATAACTGAGGTGGGCCTTATGGCATACCTGGTCATGCTTGCCATTGTCGACGTTGATTCAATAGAAAGACTAGATTTGTTTCTTCTTCTTCCTCTTTAAAAACCGATTTCAACCATGGAAGTGAAGGGAAATGATTAGTGGTGTGGTCCTTGGTACAAATAGCACATGTCTGGACCATGTCTAATGGACATTCCTGTTGGTTGTGCTTCTTCCGACAACGTGGACAAAAGATAGCCAAGTTTTGTTTTGCTATAGCTTGCTTCTAATTGGCTTGTAGAACATCTAGCTGCATTGTGAGGGTGCCCAAGATATCGGTTTTAAAATATTCTAAAATATTACCGAATTCTGCTCTAGTCACATTTCCACCGGACTGCTTATAATTCCTTGTAGATGAATCCTGCCCGGTTGGCCTACTTCGCATACTACCTTGAGAACACCTGATGCACAATGCAATAATGTCATCATATTCTTCTTGATAGATGTCCCCTTTTCCCATTATATTAAGTGTTTTGACCCATTCTTATTTCGTTCCTTTAATCATTGTTGCTTTTAAAATATCTTTAGACAGTGTAGTATATGGAGATCTTTGCAAATTATATTGAAATATCTCAACGTATTATTCTAATGTCTCATTTTCTCTTGCAGGCATATTGAATATTTCATATTTTAGTTCTTGAGTCCGTCAGTAGTCTTGATATTTGTTAAGAAAAGAGTTTTTCATCTGATCCCAGCTATTAATGGTTCCTCCACCGAGCCCCATAAACCAACATAATGTTTTCCTCTTCAAAGTAGAGGGAAATAATTTCATTTTCCGAGGTTCAGTGGTGTAGTCATATCCCCTACATAAGACATCAAATTCAAATAAGAATGCATCTGTATCTTCTGAGCTCAACCCATGGAAGGTGCGGATGTTTTGTAATGGAATGGCTTTCATAGGGGAATTTGCAGCTGGATCAACAATGGGATACTCCAATGTTGATGTCTGCCTCTAGTTTTGGTTGTTCGCCATTTGATCAAAGATGTGCCTATAATATTAAGGTATTTCTTGTTCTGGGGGAATAATTTGAGTGGAATTAGGGAGTGGATTTGGAGGAGGCCTTATAGCACTTCCCCGATCTGGGATACTGGGTGTGTCTGTCTCAATCACTCCCTTAGGGGATCCAGGCTCTGGAGTTTTTACTTGTACTCCACTACTCGTTTCTCCCTATCCTTCCTGCAAATTGAAATAATTTCCCTCTCTCGAAGGGTTAGGGCTTACATGCTTAGCAGTCTGAAGGCTTTGTTCAAACCCTTCTATTTCACTGTGAATCTTGGCGTGGACTGCAGATGGTGAGGCTACTACCTGAGGGACTATAGTAGGACTCTGAGTAGGAATGGTTATGGATCCTACGGATGCCTAGGATTCAATCTTCTTAATGATTTCATCTATATATGTTTTTCTGCCAAGGACCACCCATCCTTTTGGTTTTGTGGGTTTAAGTCGGGGATTTTCATCTAATTCTATATTTTTCTTCCTAGTCATAAAAAAACACGAACACCTATCCTATTAACCTCTACACAATTGCTGAGAAGCGGGTTGGAGAGCAAGCATTTTTCTTGATAGCATGTAGGTTCTTACCTCTCGTTTTCAATACCCAATTCATTCACAGCAAAAGGAAAAAATAAATAAAGGACATCACTCTTAAACACTCTCCCCGACAACGACGCCAAAATGTTGAGTCATGAAGGTGACTGTTTTGAAGGTAATCTTAATTATTTTCATTAATTATCAACCCGGGGCAAGTCTTGTGATTTCAAGAGTGTAAGAAAAATATATGCAAATGACATCGGAGGTTAACTACTCTAAGTCATTATAAGGAAGATTTTTTAATTCTCAAAGTTCAATCAAACCAACTTGAAAATGAATTATGAAATAATTCAGGCTATTCAAAGGAACTAATTCTGTTTTACGCTTATGCATAAAAAACTACTCAAGAATGAAAAGAATAGATTGCAATTGAACAACACACTTTGATGAATTGAACAACTACCTTAATGAATTGAACAAAAATCAATTATTCTAGATTTTGCAATGGAATTCTCTTTTAATCAACTAATAGCATCCTTCAGAATTAAATATCAACCAAACACTCATAATTATGATGAAAAAGATCCAAACATTTAACTATACACAGAATTGAACAACAACCATGTTGAAACTAGTCTAACATATGTAAAAGCATCAATTCCAGATAAGAGGCCATGAATGATAACTCTAGTCTAGTGAAAAGGAAGTTGTAATATCTCACACTTGTTAGTCATCAGTAATTTTTGCGTTTTTGTAGATGACTAAATTCTTATCCTAGATTTCTAGAAACAAAATTCAGGAATATTGTGAGTTCTAGAAATCTCACTACCTTCATTATCCTTGGGATAAATTTTTTCACTATTTTAATATCCTATCATGTCATGGTCAGCCTATCACTCCCAGAAGACCCATCATGGGCTCATGTCACTCATTTTCACTGTGTTTTTCCACCTCTGACCTTACCACTCTGTTTTGACTTGCCTAACCCTTCCACTTCCACCTTGGGTTGCCAAGTAGCCTAACCTATTCCCCTATTCACCAAGTTCCTCAAGCATTGGTGGTCTCAAGCTACCCTTCTAGGCTCTTTTAGATAAATCAAAATAAGTAGTTTTGGGTCTGCAACGCATAAGTTTTGTCAAAAGCTCTGTTTTACACTTGAAAATAACAAAGTCAAGTTTTCATCCAAAGAGCCTCCCACTAGGTCAGTTAGGGTTTCATATGTTATAGGATTGTTTTGGTGTTCTAAAAACACTGTTTTTCTTATGCCAAGAAGATGAAACCAAATGTGAAAGAAGGTCAAGTAACTGTTTGTACAAATTAGATCAAAAATACTTTCAAGAACGATTAATTTTCCAAATACAACATTCTGCCAGAGGATAACTGTGCATCTTAAACATTTTTGTCGGAATTATTTAGATGGCTATCAATAGAAATTGAGGTAAGGTAAGAGGCCAGCTCATCACTAAGGACAGCCACAACAAAGGAGAGGTATCAGGCCTATGCTCAAAGAGAATCAAGGTTTTTAGGACTGATTGGCTAAACAATGTTGCCAAGCAAGAAGCCAATGCAAAAGACCACAAGGATAGAGGCATATCAACACAACCAAGCACAACTTGAAGATTTTTAGAAATTATAAATGAATAAGGGAAAAAGGTGAGGTGAACTAAATAGAAATGAATGAACTTGAAAGGGCTATAGAGAAATTTGTTCTTGAGCCTTGATTTTTTTTTCAAAAGTATAGATACATCCTAACTGTCATTCTAGCTCATAAAGAAACCCTTCAGGATAATTTTCTGAGATTTCGGACAATTTCTGAGCCAAGTCCCTGGCGCTACACGAATACCCTGGTGTTGCGCTAATCGCATTTTTTCCCATTCAAAATTACTCAACGTTGCATGAATAAGGGGTGGCACTGCGCGAATCGGGTGGCGCTACACACAGGTGAGCACGACACCCAGTTCCCCTGTCAACGCTGCACACAGACTACACAACCCGCCCGATGCTACACCTAGAGGCCTGGCAGGCCTACACGCGCCCAGTGCTGTGCTCAGACCAGGGGCACGACTTGCTGGCACTGCGCCCACAGGCCGACCTGACAGTGCGGGTAGGGCGCTGCGCTAATGCAGAGGTCCTCCAAACTTGCAAAAAATTTTCCAAAGGCTCAAGAACACCCTTCAAATTGCCTTAAAGAGCCTGCAAAGGAGTCAAAGGTGTTAGGGGAGGTGTCAATAAAGGTTATAACAGTCAGCTCCACAGAGATAATGAGGATGATAACAATGTAGAAGGTAAAGAGAAAAGAAGTCTTAATGATGAACAAAATGAAAGTGAATAATGTGCAAACTGATGATAAGGCTAGTGATGACAGTGACACTAAGGACTATCATGACAATAAAGGTGATGATAATAGTGAGGAAGATGAAGAGACTGGAGACAGTGAGCCCTACATTGACAGAAATAATGCTAAGGGGAGAAGAAAAACTCAGAGTCACAATGACAGTGAGAAACAATAAGGTCCCTAATGTACTAAGAGAAATAATGAAGAGGAATACACAACTATGATCACTAACAAATCTCCTTCATTGACCTATCACAAAAATAACAGGGTATGTGTTTGCTACCTCTAGAAAGGGTAAGGAACCATGTTTTCCTCACTTCCTAAAAACCACTAGACAGATGGAAAAGAGAAGGTAAAGGAAGGAAAATATTAGCATAATATTGAGCAAGAGTTTACTATCATCAACCTTGATAGTAAGAAAGAAGATAAAAGGAATGGCCACTAGCTTACTATTCCATAGTGAAGATGCAAAGATTTAGAAAGCTAGAAAGGTGTCTTTGCATGGCCATGCATAAAATTGAATTCTTTTGAGGATAAGCACAAGCATATAAGGAAGATAATAAGGGCATTGACCTACAAATAAAGCATGACCAGACATTATGCCCGGAGGAATCAAGTTGCAAGGGCAAACTCAAAAAGGCCCAAAACAAAATTCAAACACTAAAAGGAGGAAAAGACCAAGCTATACTTGGAATTTTGGCATTATTTTCCCTACAGGTCTCTCAAACCCCTTGAAGAATACCTCCACCAATTTTGAAGGAATTTGGGTAATTTTTTGTTTTTTGAGAATTTGAAGTCCTATTAGCGCAACGCCATTGGCACTATGCTTTTCCCTTAGGCATCCTCAGAGGTAAAATCTACATTTTTGGATTCTTCATGGCTATCACACTATGCTCACCAAAGTTTAGAGAAATTGGAGCAGTTTTGACCCCTCAAAAGTTCAAACAACACCTCATTTTTCATCATTTTGCCTCCTTTTCAGGCCTGGCGCTGCGCTCAGAGAAGTCTTGGGAAATTAAAATT
Source organism: Pinus albicaulis (assembly GCA_034641835.2). Lineage (NCBI taxonomy): Eukaryota > Viridiplantae > Streptophyta > Pinopsida > Pinales > Pinaceae > Pinus > Pinus albicaulis. The sequence goes on from CM076579.1 coordinate 519,024,644, forward strand.
TTGAACTAGTTATAGGTGCTCAATCATAAAAACAAAGGCATATTTGGAAATAGGACTCGGAAATATTTCCAAAGAGCCATCACGGAGAAAAATCCTACATTGGGAAGGCCCCCAAAACTTGGCTACAACAAGACCTATTTTCTGCCTAAGGTGGCGATGCGCTTATGGACAGCACTATGTGTTTCTAGCCAAAAAGTCAACAAAACACACAAATTGATGGCAAAATGATTTTTTAATTTTTTCTTGGGAAAATCACTCCAGATTTGATTTAGGATTTATGTTATGTTATTTTTCATTTATTAGCTTAGATATTATGTGTCTTGGGCCTTGCATAGTCTTTAAGCACATAAATGACATTTATGATGAAATTAGGGTTTCTAGAAGCCTCTTATGGTTTCCATCTCCTCACTTGCTAAGATAAATAGAGCATGAGTATTCCATTGTAAAATTTGGCATTTGATGAGTTTTGAGAGCAATACATGGTTTTCTTGAGTTTGAAGGAGAAATTGGTCTTGTGGAGTTTATGAATGCCTTGTTTTGATTAATGATGAAGGAGGATAGCTTGCAGGATCCCTGAGCTTGGTTATTGGTGAAGTGCTTCTCTCTTATGTTATTGTTTTCTCATGTTTTCATTATGTTTCCATCCCTCTATGTTGTAGTAGAACATAAGAGTATAGGTTAAGAAATTTTCTTTGAGGCACCTTTGTCCTTCATGTTTCTACTGTCTTTGTGTTTTCCTCTGTTGGGTTTGTTTAAGGAATTCTTAGCTGCTCGTTAGACCTCCCTATGCTTTTTTATTCCATGAATGGTTCAATAATGTAGTTTCAAATATGTTTTATGGTTAGCCCTGCCTATTTTATGCTATTTAAACTATGTTTTGGAATATCTCTTTGAAGTATTACTTGTTAGGTTTTAGCCAAAGAGGCCATGTTTTGATCATGCCCTTTTTCCATGCTTGAGAAGTTGCCTTAAAGTTATTTGTAGCTTGATCATTGATGTTTAGGCTTTCCCTCTTCATTGATTAAATTTATTTTTTATCTTGAATGTTTTCTAAATCTTGAAGGTGAAATCACTAAAAGTTAGATTAGTTTCTTGCTTTCTTTGGTTCACTGAATTGTTCATGTTTAATGCTTGTTTGCTTAAGTATAATAAAAAAGCTATTGTTTTGCCATGTTTTATGATTATGTACTTATGTTGATCAGTGTTTGAGACCATCTTGTTTAAAAGGTATTTGTTTAAGGATTCTTCACTACCCTTACACACCTACTTTTTTCACCAAATTATTTTTCATTTCACCTCACACATACCTTAAGGATCCATTTAACCATGTTAGATTTGCCCTGTTATGCATCTTGTTTCATTGTGGAGATATCCATGACTTTCATAGACTCCATAGCCCAATGATTTGAAGACCTCTCACTCCACCTATTCTACTTGACCATCTTACCCAACCAAACAAACAACAAACCCTACACTTAAAAACTAGCCTAAAATCAAACCCTAATAACAAAAAGTTCACATCCTTTGCATACAATAGAGAGAGCCCTCTTTGAGTCTAGGAAGGCTAGGTCCTAGGACTCCAAAGACTGGTCTTATGTTACCTTGTGCATTTTGTCTACCAATCTACTAAATCACGGGACACTAACATTCTGGCGATCATGGTGGGACCTCTAAGTATATAGTTTCCTGAATACATCTTAAGATTCATTAGACCCTCAATTAGACTTAGAAAATCCAGTGAATCTGCCACCTCATTGCCACACTAACATTCTAGCGATCACGGTGGGACGTTCTGAGTCAGTGGCAATCTAAGTACCCCTTAGGACTTCAAAAACCCTTGTTAAAGAGTATCCATTGATTTATAGCCACCTCATCACTATCACTAACATAATGGTGATCATGATGGGACCTTTGAGTCAGTGACAATCTTAGTATCCCTAAAGGAACTAAGAAAACCCCAAAAACATCCCTAGATTGGTTTTTTGTCAGTTATTGGTGGTGGATCATAGACACATATCCTCAAAACAACTAAAAAAATCCACTTGGCGACTCCACTAGCCTCCAGTAGGCCTATTACCTCACTAGTTCTCATTAGACTTCCCTAGGATTGTGTCAAATCAGCCCTGAGAAGTTTAGAAGCCTAGTCCCATACTGTGTGTGTTTACCAAGCACTAAGAGAGGTTAGCCTTCCGAAAACAGTCCTAAACTTTCAGCCTCTCTATATTTTGAGTTTGAAATTTGGCTTCACAAAGGATCAGTACCAGATCTCATCCGGACCCAAACCCTCCCACCATAGTTGATGACCTAGAAAATATTTTGTGGAAAACTTCTAAATTTGGAAACTTAACGACTATTAGGACCATTCATAGAGAAATATTTGTCCCTGAACATCTTACAACCTTGCAAGGTCCCCAGTTTGATTTGCATCATACAAAGAACCTTTTCAGAACCAAGTCACAAAGTGATATTGACCAGACTGACCTTGAGCCCATAGATTTGCAGCAGAGTTCTAGTAGAGAAGCCTCTTCTTCCACACCACCTAACTTTCAACTTCTCCATCACTTTAGCTCTTTCCATACCAAATCTACTCAGAATCAGTTTGCTTGTCCAAGTACTTCCACCACACCCATCCATACCACCACTGTGAAAACCACTCCACTTCATCCTACACCTCCTTTCACAAACCCTCCTCTTGTAAATCCTCCATTAGCTCCCATCATGGCAACTTGGTATGCCCCCCTGGTTTTACCACAACCTCTAGTACCTTTTCCAAGTGACTACCAATCCAAGATCTCTTATTTCACAGGAGCTGAATCCATCACTGCCCAACACCATGTAGATAAGATAAATGATGCCTTTGATTAAATGGAAATAGAAGAAGAAACCATTAAAATGAGGATCTTTGCACAAACTTAGGAGGTGAGGTGAGGCCAAAAAATGGTTCAAAGCATTAACTCCTAACACCATACATGATCTCCCTTCCCTCTACCAAAATTTCATAAACAAGTGGGAAATCAAGAAAAACCCCCTCCAAATCCTTTCTGAATATAAAAATCTTAAAAGGAATGCGGGAGAAAGTGTACAAGATTATTGCACCAGGTTTAACAGTGTCTACAATGCCCTCCCACCTCACATGAAACCCCCACAAGGCCTAGCACTAGTGAAATTTCATAAAGGCTTTGATCTGGACATGACATATCAATTGAGAGAGAGAGACCCCACAACTTTAGAAGAAATGCAAAGGGCAGCTATTAGTGCATAGGTCAACTTGATTGAAAAGAGAGTTAGGATGAGGTCAGAAAAAATAGTCACTTACAAAGATGAAACCATAGCCTCAACCTCCTCGTCCGATGCCAAAATGGATAGCCTAATGAGAAAAATGGAGAGAATGATAGAGAGGATAAACTTGAATGTAAGGGCACCTCCTAGGGAGAACCAAGAAAATCCCCAAAACAGAAATAGCGCTCAAAACTTCAGAAGAGACACTCCTCAAATCAAACAAAGGGAAAATGACCAAAAAAACAAACCTCCCTTTCAAAAAAACTCTGTAGATGAAGAAGAAGGAGAAATTATGGAGCCAGAAGAAAGCCATGTGAACTTAATAGGATCTAATAATGAAGATGATGTTTTTCTCACTAAAGAAGAACAAGGATTCTTTTCATCAAATAAAACTGAAATAAACCATAAGAATTCTGAATACTACCGATTAGGATTTGAAAATGCCATAATGGAGGTCCATAGGCAATATGACCTTAGGAGAAAAAAGAACCAAGATGCCCCCAAGGAAAACCAAATAGACACTGCTATTAGGAAAGCTCCTGAAAGTACTCCTAAGAAGTCAACAGAAAATGTCAACACTATGGCTAAGAAAGCTGATCCAAACAAAGAAAAAATTAGCCAACCAAATAGTGAGCCAAGTTGCCCTAGTGCCTCTACTAGTGGCCCTAAAAAAATTATATTGTCTAAAGGCCCAAATCAAAATCAGCAAATCAAAAGTGTAGAAAATTTCATGGGTGATAAAACTGATGTAAATATGTCCAAAACACAAATACCTTTCAGCTTTGAGGGATATATTGCCAAAATCAAGATTACCATACCTCTCACTGAACTGGTTACTCAAGAAGTGTATAGGTCCCAAGTTTTGAAGGTCCTGAACATAGGAAATGATACTGATACTTTAAACTTGACATATGATAATGTTGATCAGCGGTTGTCATTGATGTAAACCCAAGCAGCACCAAGGGCTAACCCAATATTGAATGAGAAGTTTGACCTACCAAATTAATATATTCTAGGTCAATAATGCTTTTGATGGTTTCTACTTGTCGATATGTTTCCGTTGATATATGGCACGCCATGTAATTCTTCGCGGTTTGAGAGATATTCATGTTTGAAGTTTGTACCCCAGTTAGTGGGTTAAAACCCCATGGGGTTGGGGCATGGGTCATTGAAAAGTCATAATTAATATTTTCTAAGCTCCTAAAATCCCTCCCACGTTCACTTGTTGAAGCCCCTCTCAACTTAAGCATTCATATATATTGTGATCTTCATTTCCTCCTTAGGTAAGGGATTCAGCCATCTGAAACAGGTCATCGTGGAATTTTCGCTCTAAATTTTTTTTCTACGAAGACTCAGAAGCTGAAATTTTGATGAGGCGAAGCCGAAATCCTGAGGAAGCTGGAGTAAAAAATTCAGATCAATTTTCACAATATTTTTGGAGATATGATCTGTGGAAGTAAGGGTTTTTGCAGGCTCTTGAAATTCATCTCAAAGAAGTGACTTTGGTAAATTCGTCATAACTCTCTCTCTGAGTATCGGATTGGAACTCTGTAAAAATTTACGGATAGTGCACAGTCTTTAATTTTCTCTCTATCAATTTCAGAAGAAAATTAATAAACAGTGACACGTGGCACGTCGTACAAGTGCGCTCTCCTGAAACAATCCATAATTAGGGCAGTGTGAGAAATTGGGTATAACTCTCTTTTGAAGAATCCAAATTGGGTCAGACCTGTGGCATTGGAAAGAAGACTCATAGGAATACTATAGGACTGAAAATTAGATATTGAGGATCTGAAATAACAGAGATACACTAGATTCAATATCGAGCTCCTAGAAGGCAAGAAAAAGCTAGATCATGTGTTGTCAAGGATTGCAAAGGACCAGACTTTCTACAGCATAAAAGCAGCAGAGGGTAGCATGACAAGAGCAGCAACCAAGGTGCATAACAACAGCAAGAAGTTCCTCATATGAAGTCTTCAACTGGGCAGCACTGCATACAATCATTGTAAAGGTATCATTGTACTTCGTCATTGTAAATACATTATTGTACAAATTGTACTAGTGTCTATCTGCCAAGGGTTGAAGAGGTAGTGTTGGGAGGTCTAGGATCATCATTAGGTGGTTGTGTCAAATTTGGGTTTATGGTCTAGTATATCTTCTTCTTCTACATCATTCTATATCATTGTAAAGTGGACCATTTTCCCTGGTACGGGAGTCCATTCTTCTTTTATTCTTCTATAGGGTGGTAGGGTGGTGCTAGGGTGAGTTGTAGCTCATTGGGTGTTGGGGCATCCGTTCAGTTGACTACTGAAGAATCTCGGGCGTTGGAGCGTCCATCCGGTGGGAGCTGGAGAATAATGCTTTTCTAGATTCTAGGAAGTTGGAGCTTTATTTTCAATTGGAGTTGAATATTAAAGAATTATTAGAAAAGCATTAGGTGGTTTTTGTCCCGGAGTGGGTTTCCACCTTAAAAACTGTGTGCATTTGTGTTCCTCTTTTTTGTTGCTATCATTGTACAAACACTGATAATAATTGAAGATTAACTAATGCTCTAATTGAAAGAAATACTGATTCACCCCCCCTCTCAGTATTTCCAACAATTGGTATCAGAGCTTGGTTCCTTCAATAGAAGTTTAACAGCTGGAAGGAGGTCATGGAGCATACCAAGAATGGTGTACCTCTATTCAATGAAAATAATTATGCACTTTGGAAAGGAAGAATGGAGGTTTATCTCTTGGCGCAAGGTTACGAAGTATGGGACACTGTTCAAAATGGATTTACATCAACCGCGGATGAACAAGGTAAGAAGAATTTGGTAAATGATGCAAAAGCAAAGAATATTATTATCAGTGGACTTATTGAATCTGCTTATCATAAGGTGTTGGGTTGTAAAACTGCCAAAAATGTATGGGACAAGCTTGAGAATATATATGCAGGTGACTCAAATGTCAAAGAAGCAAAGCTTCAAATCTATAGATCAAAATTTGAGCAACTCAGAATGAAAGAAGATTGCAACATTGCTGCATACTTCCAATACGTTGATGAAATAACCAATACTCTGGAAGGATTGGGAGAGCCAATTGACGAGAAGACTATTATACGGAAGATTCTTAGAACGTTACCAGGGAGATTCAACCCAAAGGTATCGGTCTTAGAATACAGTGAAAATCTGGACAAACTTAGCAAGGAAGAATTACATGGAGTTCTCATAGCATATGAAATGAGACTTGATGAAGAAAAGGGTACTTCAAATCTAGAAACTGCGTTCGTTGCATCTAAGCAAACCAATAAGGACAAACAACCTTCAATTGAAATGACATGCACCTGCAAGTGTGAAGAAAAAGGAGATGATGGAGAAGGTCTTTCAGATGAAGAATATGCTTACTTTACAAGAAAACTAAAACCTGGTAAGGGAAAATTCAAAGGTAAACTTCCATTGATATGTTTCGGTTGTGGTGAGGTTGGGCATTTCGTAGCAAAATTTCCAAACAAAAGTGATGGCAACTCAAAAGGAAAGAAAGGCTTTAAGAAATTCAAAAAGCAAGGCAAAAATAAAGGATCCAAAAGGAACTTTCTCTCTAAAGAAGATAGCTCCTCATCCGATGAAGAAAGTGACAGCAAAGAAGAAGCCAA